>RPOG01001592.1:0-55675 GCA_008086565.1 Thalassoma bifasciatum
GATGCCCTTGTAAAACGTCGCTACCTGTGTTGTGGTGTTTTAAAAATGTTTTTAAAGATGGTAAACATTTCATTGGGTTTTTAAAGTAAACTTGTGCTCATTTGAGGGTGTTTATAGGCTGCTGGGCAATGGTAAAAACTAACAGTGAAATCAGGAAGCAGCTGATTTGTTGGTGCGCAGCGCTAGGAAACAACCAGGAGGTTATTTCTGTGTTTGACTTTTCAAAAGTTAAATACTTGAGAAAAAAAATCAGCTCAGTGTCAGCAGAGAAACATTTCATCATCCAGGGATAATACATTTTGTTGAATGCCGTGAAAAATCAATGCTGTCTGGATGTTTTAGTGTGTTTAATTCTACCTGAGTTTCACAACAGAAAGGTTGATCTGGAGATAATGATGGCTAACACAGATTGTAAAGTTTAGTGTGTTTTGTGGTGCAGCCAGCCGACAGCCCGGTTCAGCCTCTTCATCTGTTTAATGAAACTGGAGGATTCCCAGCACTTCCTGCTCTGAATTTTTTTTTTTTACATTTCTGAGCTGCAGGTGTCACAGAGGTTCCTGTGTCCCTAAGACACCTCCACCAGCCCATCACCCCCGCCTGTTCCCCTCCATACCTGTCTCCCTCTCTCTCCCTCTCTCTCCCTCTCTCTCTGTCTCTCTCCCCTCTCTGTCAAATATTTATGGCTGATGGCAGATAAGATTATTTCAGCCTCGAACCTCTCAGTGCCAGCTGCTGCAGACCTTTGCTCACAATAAAGCCAAAGATGTGTTCCAGGCAGGGGGAAGATTGTTTTATTTGGAGCTCATCCTATGTCTCTATTGATAAGAAAGTGAGGAGCAGAAGAGGCTTTGGCTCAGGGAACTAACGACCTCTTATCTGGGGAATTTTTTCTCTCCATACAGCTTCAACATTTTGTTTTGAGGATGAGACTGAAGGCAGGGTCTAACACGACGATGAGAAGAAAAATTCACTTTTTCTTTCTGATAAGGATTTGCAATGCATGAAAAAGAGCATTAGTTAAAATAACAAATGCAATACAGTATTTCATTTTTGTGACAAAGTGTGCAATAGGCCTGGATCAAACAATAACACAGTGAGCGAATGTTCTGCTGAGTCTCCATTAAGTGTCTCTCAACATCTTTTAGATGGATTTATCAATATTATTACCAACAGTGACATAAATCACCTTCATCTGATGCAAACATCTCAAAGCCATCCATTGTACTTCCCTCTGAAGGCACACAGCCACGCACACTTTACCCACAAATGTGCAGAGGGGCCCGCGCCGTATTGGAAAAGCTGAACCCAACCTGACTTTGTTCAATGTAGCATCTGTAAAGAGGCAGGTCTTAAGCCTTTTGTCGACAGCTGCAGGGTGACCACCAGTGAGGGGGGGTCTTCCATGTCCTTATATGGGCAAAACTTATTAATTTATTAGCTGAAGAAAAAGAGTGAACTGTCCAGACCCATTTTTTTTTCTTTTTGAACAGAGGTGTAAATATGTTTGTTGATACTGTCTAAATCAGCCTTTTGATGAGTGTGTACAGCTGTGCCCAAAAGTTCACACCCCCCAGCAGAACTTCTGATTTTTTGGCCTTTTCTCAGAAAATATGAATGATAACATAAAATCCTTTTTATCAATCATGGTTAGTGGTTGGGTGAAGACATTTATTTAAAAAAAATATATATAGTTTACTCTTTTTTAATCATAATGACAATAGTTACTTCAAAAATGACCCTGTTCAAAAGTTTCCATCCCCCAGTTCTTAATCGTGTGTATTTCCCCCTTTAACATCAATAACAGCTTGAAGTCTTTTGTGCTCGTTGTGGATGAGGGTCTTTATTTTCTCAGATGGTAAAACTGACCATTCTTCTTGGCAAAAAGCCTCCAGTTCCTGTAAATTCTTGGGCTGTCTTGCATGACCTGCAGGTTTGAGATCTCCCCAGAGTGGCTCAATGATATTGAGGTCAGGAGACTGAGATGGCCACTCCAGAACCTTCACGTTCTTCTGCTGTAGCCAATGGCAGGTTGATTTGGCCTTGTGTTTTGGATCATTGTCATTTGTGAACGTCCAAGTATGTCTCATGTGCAGCTTCTGGGCTGATGAGTGTAAATTTTCCTCCAGTATTTTCTGATAACATGCTGCATTCATCCTTCATTCATCAGTTTGGACCAAGTTTCCTGAGCCTTTGTAGCTCACACATCCCCAAAACATCAGTGATCCACCTCCGTGTTTCACAGTACCTTACCACCTGGAAAGTTCATAGGCCTTGTTGACTCCTCTCCAAATGGAACAATGTTTATGGTTGTGGACAAAAAGTTCACTTTTGCTCTCATCACTCCAAATGACTTTGTTCCAGAAGTTTTGAGGCTTGTCTCTGTGCTGTTTGGCGTATTGTAAGCAGGAAACTTTGTGGCATTTGTGTAGAAATGTCTGTCTTCTGGCAGCTTGACCATACAGCCCATGTTTCTTCAAGTGTCTCCCTATTGGATCTTGAAACATCCGCCCCAATTTTTTTCACAGAGTCCTGTATTTCGGCTGAAGTTATTTAAGGGTTTTTCTTTGCATCTGGAACAATTTTCTTGGCAGTTGTAGCTGAAATGTTTGTTGGTCTACCTGATCATGGTTTGGTTTCAGTGCTTCTTGGCATCCTCAGTTACTTGGATACCTTTTTAAATCCTTTTCCTGTTTGTTGGATTGCCTTTTCTCACAGATCCTTTTACAATTCTTTTTCTTTCCCCATGACACAGAAACCAGAAACTTCAATGTAGCACTGAGAGAAAGATGCACGTGTCTGTCAGGAGCTCAGAAACTCACTGAGCTTTTATACAAACACACTGATTACAAGCAAATAGATCACAGGTGAGGATGGTTACCTTTAGGAGACATTCAAACACATTTGTGTTGACTTGTGTTCTTGTTATCAGGACAAAATCAGCAGAGGAGGGAAACTTTTGATCAGGGTCATTTTTGAAGTTTCTGTTGAATTATGATTTAAAAAGAGTAAACTATTTTTTTTTCAATAAATGTCTTCACCCAACCACTAACTATGAGTGACAGCAAAGTTTTTGTATTATCATTCATATTTTCTGAGAAAAGACAAAAAAAATCAGAACTTCTGCTGGGGGGTGTAAACTTTCTGACACAACTGTATGGAGTTCCTGGTGATGCTTGCTCCCCAATCCGTCTTCTATGCTTGTACTATGTACCAGTTTGGTCTAGATTAAGTAAGCAGCAAGTAGTACATAAAAAAGAAAGTAACTTCTAGAAGTGAAACCCACAAAGCCACAAATCAGAGCCTAGAAAAGTCAGACTGAGTACTGCATTCAAACACAATGAGCAGCATGTAAAATTCAGCATGCAGTACGCTGTGGCAGTATTCCTTATGAACTAGACAGTGGCAGTATTTAGTTTAGTTTGCACTATGCAGTTTCAGGACTCAGTACTCAATATTTGGTATGCAGTCTGCAGCATGCATTTGCAGTATTAAGCATTCAGTATGCAGTGTTCAGGATTCAGTACTTCGTACTCATTATTCAGTGTTCAGTGTCCAGTGTTCAGTATGCAATTGCAGTGTGCAGTGGCAGTGTTTGGTAAAATACAACATATCAGATCCAAGGGAACTGTCAGACTAAATACTGCATCCAAACAGAATTTATTATTCAGTATGCTGTGGCAGTATTCTGGATACAGTGTGCAATATGCACTGTGCGGTTGCAGTATTCAGAATGCACTATGCAGTGGCAGCATGCAGTATGCAGGGACGTGTCCAGTGTGCTCTATGCAGTGGCAGTATTGAGTGTTCAGCACTGAGAATTCAGTATGCAGTCTTCAGTATGCAGTGTGCAGTATGTAGTACACACCACATACTACATTTGTTAATGGCCAAAGTAGGTGGTTTGGCATCAGCCAAACTCCTAAAAGTTGAAGGATAGTTAACTGAGTCTGTTTCCCCTTAAGAGCAGTGGGTCCAGAGCTTGAGAAAGGAATTGAGGAAATGACCTGCAGCTCATTATTCTGAGTAAAAGTGTTACACAGAAACCAGGATCTATAATCGGGAGCTATTAGATGTCACAGTTGATCCAGATTTTCAGCATTTGATGCGATAAACTAATGACTAGAGTTTCCACAGGCTCACATGCAAACCGCTCCTCATCTGTTTCTCCATCCCTGAAGCATTCCTGAAGCAGAGCGGATATGCTTCTGGAACCATTCTGTCAGCTTGAAGAACAGCTGATTTAACTTTTGAGTGATTCAAACTGTGGGTACCAGGGGGAGCTGAGCGGGCTCCCTGATTTGTTCCTGTCTCCATCTTTCCATCTTCTCAGATCTGTGGTCTTAAAGGAGAGGAAAAGTTTCAGGGGGGTTAATTTTTTGTTATCTCCTTGTTTTCTTATCTTAGAGTCTCCAAAGCCAAGTTCCTCTCACCTTCATATACTGTTTTCTCCATCTCAGCTTGATGTATTTGTTTTCCATGATTTTGCAAAGCAGAAACAGTTCTTTTTCAGAGACAGCTTAGAAAGTCAAACCTGTGACAGCTAAGAGGCTGACTCCTCCATTACACTCCCTATTCAGACACGTTTGCTTTTGAAAGGATTTCATATTTTCTTGCTGTTTTCTTTTACCAAGAACAGGATCATAATGCTCAGCTGCTCAGAGTAGATCCTCTTTTTTCATTCAAATCTGCTGTTTGCAAGGGAACAAATATTCATTGGCATGAAACGTTGTGACATTTTACACACACTAATGTCAATGAATGTCACTTCAACCTGCCTTGTTAAATGGTAGCTTGTAAACTTTGTTCGACTCATCTTTGTGGAAGTTAACAGAGCCGGACCAGAGTCAAAGTCTCTGGTCCGGCTCTTGCAGTTGTTCAGTTTTTGAAGAAAGTTTTGAAAAAGTATTATGATCCTGAAGTTTTGCAGGAAACTTGTTCTCGTACACTTTAGAACAGGAAACAGCTTCACATGACTTTGACCAGGAGCTTCTACAGTTATGTTTCAGCACAGAGAAAAACACTTTCCCTGTATCACTGGTTTTCAGAAAAGTTGACATGGTTCTTTGAAGTAATCACAACTTTTTCCCAATCTCTTTCTTTCTTTGTCCTCAAAAAGAGTTCATTCAGATAACAAACCTGTTTGTATTTCAGAAGCAGTGAGTCAATGCAAGGTTGTCAACGTTGTCAGTCTTATCAACTGTGTAGGATGAGATGGGGGGGCAAGAGCACTTCAAGCTGGAGGATTTTAAAGAAAAAACATTGAACCAATTAAAAAGGTTATAATAAAACAATGAACAAATAATGTTACTCTTATTGTCCTTTTTCTTTGATGTTTTTTATTATTTAAACTAAATGTGTATTGTAGCACTGTGGGCCCCTAAGTATCACAATTTCAATCCTCTTTATGTATCACTCATATTGCAGGAATTGACAATAAAACTATCTTGAATTTCAGAAATGAAATGAAACAATTTAAAACTATTTCAGACAAACAATTATGACAAGACAGTGAGGCTTTATCAGAGGCCCGGTCCTCTGATCTCTACAGTTTTAAAAGAACTTAATCCTGAATATGCCCAAACAAGAAGAAGACTACATTATGGATTTGAATTTGATGGTATTAAAAGTTGGGTCTTTGACACAGTTTCCTCAATACTGAGTTTCTCTTCTTTGATATCAAATTGAGTAATTTAAGAGGGGGGGGGGGGGGGGGCAAAGAAAAGAGTCAGGTGTCATAATTCATTCAAAGAGAAATTAGAAAAATTGAACAAAAAAAAAAAGAGGAAAGAAGAAGAAACTTCTTCAAACAGAAATAAGAGAAAATGTCTGCAAATGTTTTGATGGTTAATTTATTACTTCAGAAACAGTTCTTTACTGAAGGATGTTTCTGGTCTTTACTTACTCTGTCTGGGATCAGCAGAGTGAGGAGTGTGTGTTTGTGTTTGTGTGTGTGTGTGTGTGTGTGAGAGCCTCTCAATGTTTGTGGTCTTATATCCAAATCTTCTCATCGAAGTATATATATATATATATATATATATATAAATATGTGTGTGTGTGTGTATGGAAAGACAGACAGACGTCTTCCCCCTGGTTGACTCCTGCTGGAACAGCTGTCACTCTGACCTTTCAAACACTGCTGGATGGGAGCATATAAGCGAGCTGATCTGCACAGATGCCTGTGATAAGATAATGATAAGGAGGCTATCTGGCCTCCACATCGATAAATTGACCATGACTTATCATTTTCACCATCTCGTGTGTCCTCTGGTGCCATGCTGATGACAGCAGTTAAAATGTCCATTAGAGCAATGAGGCCTGCAGGTGAAGTGAGTGATGGACAGAGAGGGCTCAGGATACCATGTGCATCATGGGGTCAGACTCGAAGACGTAGATGTAGCTCTACACATTGATTGTGAGGTGATAAAGATGCCTCTTATCTTCTCCTCCTTAGCCCTTCACATGTCACTGGCTGTTACACCCACAGAGGATTTTCCTTTTTGTCAAGCACTTATGAATCTACCCATCATCCCTCACTTAGCTGCTCTTTAAGAATAGTCTTCTGCACTGAGTTGAATTAGATACTAGTATAGAAACATGTAATGCTGGTCCCTGTGGTATGGTTTCCTTATCTGTCCATTTCTGCCTGTGCCATTACCAACATCAACAACTGAGATGGCTCGGTACAAAGGTGAATAGTTTATTGGTGCCATTTTACATCTTCTGGAAGTTGTCTACATAATGAAAGCCTGACATCAGATTCTTTTTAATCTATCAGGGGATCCTGATAGCTGGCTACCAACACTGTTCGGAAACCTCTTATCATTTCAGATAAGGAGGAGAGTGCTATACGGGCTCAAAGGGTATTACAAGTAGAGCTTATGACTGCTGCTCCAGATCTCTGCTACTTTATTACCTGGGTTAAAATGCTAAGTATCTTACAAAAATATTGAATGGTTATTCATATGTGACTGTTGTCTCAGTTAGTAGTTTCCTTTGAATGGATAACTTTGTGTTCTACTGCTACAGGAAATCAGCCTGAATACCAGGAATGAATCAGGAGAGATTCTGTTGTGTATTGACACTTTATTTTGAGGGAATATGCATGTGGACTGGATTCTGGCATCTATGAGGGATCTTTGATCACATGAGCATGTATGTGCAAGAGCATTCCATTGAAATTCTAGTATATGGCCAACACTGATATGGTGTTATAAAGATTAAAAAGGGGTGGTAAGTTTTTTTTGTTTGTTTGTTTTTTTGAATGAGGGTTTTGTACAGCTTTTGCTAAAAGCCAGTGTACCATGCTAGTTATCTGAGCCCCTTTGCCTACAAAACAGCTGGAGAACCACAGCAACCAGAGAGTTATCAAGTGCTGCAGAGACGTCTCACCTTGGCCGGATTCCTCGTCTGCCTTTTCACTACATGATCCATACCTGCGACTGAATTACTTCACTTCCTTCACTTGTAATTTTTTTTTACAGCAGTGTTTCTATGACACCAGGTATAGAGCATTTTTTTGTTTGTTTTACATTAAGTTGTGAATCTGATCTGATGGACACATCAAATTAAAGCACAGGTGCAGATTCAGAGACTTTGAACGTATTTCTCTACAGATGATTGAAAACTTCATGGTCACTGAGCTGCAGCTGTTTGAGGTGTTTTTGTCTCTGCACGAATTTATGTTTCTGTGATTGTTGAAGTTTTCAGGAGAGAAAATATGTTTCCTGCCTCACAGAGAGACACACCAGACACAGATCCATTTCCAAAACCTTCTTGCTGATGCACTTCTCCCCTGTTGGAGAACAATTCAAACAGTTTGGAGAAAAAGGTTGTGTAAAACACACTCTTAAGTGCGCTCTTGCCCTCCGAGATTTGCACAGTGGCATGCACTGACTTTTTGAGGGGTAGGGGCAAAAAGAAAAAAGGCACATACAGCGCGCATTTCCGCCACCCAAGGAAACAAGTAATCCTATTTGAACAATCTAAGGGGCAGTAGAGTGTGCTTTGCCAACCATGAGGGCACTTAAGTGCACATTTTGAGTCCAAGAGGGCACCTTGGCAGCCAAAAGGGCCTTTTTGTGTGTTTTAGCACCGTAGCGGGCTCTTTAACATGGTTGGGCTTCCAAAGGGGCATTTTAGCTCACATTTTAGGTCCTAAGAGAATATTTTAGTGCAAGTATTAGCTCCTACGGGGGCTACTCTGGCCTGTGTTTTAGCTTCCACAATGGCACTTTTGTGTGTTTTGGCTCGCCAGTAGGCACTTTAGTGTGTGTTTTGGCTGCTAGGAGGGCACTTTAGGGTATGTTTTCCAAAAGTCCGGCAATGGGGGGGGCACATTCACCTCCTTGCCCCCCTCTGTGCACACTGCTGGATATGCATCATCATCATCATGATCATCATGATCATCATCACCAATCCTTATTCAATAAAGTGTCCTCACCTACATACAAAGATGCCAAGATTCAACTTAAAACTTATTCAAAGTAACCAAGACAAGTTGTACTCAGAGACAAGATTTCGTGCTGGGAGGACGTGATCTTGGATATCTGAATTCACATTATTCTTTGACATTTTAATCATATAGCTTTCTGTATGTGCAGATCACATGTTGTCAGCCAGAGAGTTGGAGTGTAAATCTGGAGTATGCTCTGTGGTCTTTTCATTGAATGCTCTGTGTGCAAAGAAGATGCAATAAGAAGTTTGAGTTGTGCTGGACACAGAGATGAACACATGAACATTGCCGCTTGATTCCATCAAGAAGCAGCTGATTATTCGCAGCCCAACATTTCAGCATTACCCTCAAGGAGCCATCTCTAACTGCTACAGTATAAAGATTGAACGTGAGTAATCATCAAATATGAAACTTTTTTTTTAATATCCTTCTAGTTTTTACAGCTGGAGCTTGTGTCAGCTCAGCTAACAACTTCAATCACTCAGTTGTTGCAGAGTGTCAGCTTATGCAAAGCCTATGTTAAGCTCTGTTTATGTTCTGGCTAGACGTTGTCTATAATTAGCGTTGATTAGTTAAATACCTCTGCTATTTCAGTCCCTGCTGCTCAGCCATCCATCCTCCCAGGCTCAGCCCGGCTGCCCTCAGTCCCCCTCACACATGAGGGACATTCTTTGGGGGTGTCTGTCAGAGGACGGGGCTGCCACTGGGCTGGAGGGAGCCACCACACAACAAGTCCAAGGAACATTTAATACATACAGAAATTACAATATTCATTTAGTCTTTCCACTCATTGTCTTTCAGTCTAATACTCCTCAGACACCAGAGAAATGGTGCTGGGGTTCTACAGTCACACGTGGAAAGCCTCCACAGGCCTCTGTCATCAACTGGACATCACTGAATGCTGCAAAGAGAGGGAGCCTCTCAGTCCTGGACTGTAGTGCCAAAGAATTGTGTTGACTTTTCCACATGCGGGCTGTGTCCCTGCAAAACCAATGACACCAAAGACTGTTTTTCTACACCATTCATTGTGAAGCTCTGTGACCAGGGAACTTGTTCGTTGAGTTGTAGATCCTCTCCCCAAAATGTTTTTCAGGGTACTGTTGCTTGAAAGTGCACAGCAAGGTTTTAATGTCTTATTATTGCTTTGGTCCCCTCCTCTTCTTCAGCCAATGTGGTTTAAAAAGAAAAAAGAAAAAAAAAATGAAGATGATGTACACAAAGAAATTGGTGTCAGCTCATTGAGGTCACTGGTGGGTCACCAGCTCCAGTTTGGTTAAAATCAGCTCCATTTTTGTCAACATTTCCCTCACCACATGCTTAAGAACAGGCTTGCTAACCAAGTGTAGAGAGATGAGACATTGACACAGGCAGCAATGATGCCAGAGGTGCTTTAATACCTGTACACCAACCAGGACCTGGACCAGAGGAGGAGCTGACCTTCTTCTACAAAGGTGTGTTCAAAACCATTAAGGCACAATATACATGCAGAACAAGAGGACGAGTGCTGTTGATATTCTAATATGCTGATATCAGTTTGTGTTTATACAACATAAATTAAGTGTACACAGTAGTAGTAATCAGTCTGATGTGTAGTGACAATAAAATACTTAGTAAAATGCTAGGAAGAAGATTGGATCTGCACCTACCTAAACATATACATAACGATCAGAATGGGTTTGTTCAAAATCACCAAGGATTTCATTACATTAGATTTCTTAGATGGATTAAGGTTCTCTACACCAGTGATCATAATGAACCATTTTTGAGTGTCTGTGCTGAAATCAAGTGTGGTAGATAATGTAAAACTCTTCTATTTCAGTGGGTAGCAGCAGACAGCTAATTGCCTGTAAAGCAGGGGTCACCAACATGGTTCAAAGTGTTGAGCAGAAAAAGGAGCACTGTTCCATTGTGTTTGGGAATGTTCAGAGGTACAGTCATCTTGGCAAAATATTACTAAAGCCATTTCTAGATGGTAGGGTGAAATGTGTGAAACGTCTACCTAAGGGTACAATAAAGATTCTGAATCTGAATCTGATGTTCTCTACAAGCCAAACTCTGTATTCTGGGTATATATCCAAAGAATTTTGTTGTTCATTTTAAACAATCTGTAGTAATTGACTTAGGGCTTCTTCAAGCAAGAAGACTGATTGGCCTTTGTTGGAAAAATACACAATTACCATCTGTTAAGTTAAGGTTGAAGGGGATAGCAATGTCCGGTCCCAGTTGGGGCAGGGTGGGCCTGTCTGTGTGGGGTGTTCATGCCTACTCCAGCCTCCTCCCACAGACCAAAAACATCCACATGAGGTTAACTGGTTATTCTAAGTTGCCTGTAGATGAGAGTGTGTGCGTGAAAGGTTGTTTGTCTTTATGTCAGCCCTGTGATGGACTTGACTCCCCAAAAGTTTTGAGTTTGGTCCAGGGAATGGAGAGAAGACCAGTGTCTGATGACTGCAAGCTTCTGGATGGGGTGTGTTGGTGGAGGAGGTAGGGCAGGTACTGGGGGGCAAGTGCATGGAGGGACTTGTAGGTGCGCAGGAGGAGTTTGTACTAGGTGCAGAACTTGACCGGGAGCCAGTGGAGGTGGATGAGAGTGGGAGTGATGTGCTGTCAGGGCTTTGTATGAGTAAGAACACTGGCAGCACAGTTTTGGACATACTGGAGTCTGTCAAGCATATTACCAGGGACCCCAGACAGGGGTCCAACGGGGATGTAGTGAATGCATGAAGACATTATACCAGTGTTTCCCAAACGGTGTGCCCCGGCACACTGGTGTGCCGTGAGGCAAGTGCGGGTGTGCCGTGGGATTCTGTGACAACCATAGGCGTCAGTTTGGGGGAGGGCAGGTGGGATGTGTGCCCCTACACTTTTTGCCAGGAGTCATTTTGCCCCCTTGATATATAACCCCCAACTCACACTGAAAGAGTGCGTGCTGCGAATCGTCAGCGCTGTGAACTACTGTACCAGTTTCCATTGCAGTCAATTGTTGACACAGCCTGAACTGCTGTTCGTCTGCAGAGAGTGTCACTGACAGCTCGCGAGTCGCGACTGTTCGGCTGCGGGTCTATTTTTTACCTGAGTGCGCTGCAGAAATGCATCAGTTTCTGCAGGGCAAGTCCTACCAAACAGGAAAATAGACACAGAAAAACAAACAGAGCCATTTCAAAATGGACAACATTTTTCTGACTTACTATCTTAAATTTCATCCTTGTAAATCAAACCTACGACATTCTCAGTGGCACAGGGAAAGAAATCAGCAGATCATAGTGTGAGTGTGATACAGAGAGTATGTGTGAATTAGGGGCATTAAAAACTTTAATATATGCAGAGTTAACAGTAATCTTAAAACTTAAAACTTAAAAGCAACACAGAAGCTCAGATCCTCTTGAGTCCTCCCTGATATTCAGCCTCCAGCTGACATGTCTTCAGGTGCCTGAGTCTGTAAAGCAACAATAACCAAAGTTGTGCACGGAGGGAGATTATAAATCATGTTTTAGGCTCTATGTTTTTAGACCTCTTAGTTTATGGATCCGTCTTAATGTTTTGCTGCAGTATTTTTTAATATGTTATCATGTAATGTCCCGAGAGTGACATTAAACGTCCTTAAATGTGACTACTTCCATGGCAGCTGCTGCTCTTTCAAGAGGGGGGAGCTGATTTTTTTCTCTGCCTACATCATCAACGTGTTTGTTTAATTATATGTAAATTCTACCCTCCTTCTCTTTTCTGTTGTTTTCAACAAAGAAAAAAATGCTGGGGATCAGTAAAGTCTCCGGATCAGTTCAGAACCACAGAATGAAAATCTCTGAAAATGCTCTGGTGGAGGTTTATCCTTTAAGATAAATGATTCGCTCATTTCACTGTCAATCAAAAAGAGATTTAGCCTCACATTTCTTTTAAGAATACCAATTATTTCCACTGGGCACCCAAAGTGCTGCCATCAGTGTTGCCAGATCTCATGATATAAATAAGTGACCAGCTTTAATGAAACATCCAGGGAGATCAGCCACAGCTCTATGGGAAATAAACTTCTTGATTATATTACACACAGTAGACAAAGGAACTTAAAGATATCTTGAAATGGTCTTGTATCCTTGAGATTATTCATATTTTTCAACAATTGTGCGTCTTAAGTCCTCAGACACTCCTCAGCTCTTCTTTCTCTTCTCCATTCTTGGTGTGACACACAAAGGCAACAACACAAAGGTTGAGTCAACTTTTATACATTCTAACTTGCGTCAGGTGTGATTTCTATATTACCAGCACCTGTTACTCACCACAGCTGAGTTTAAACAAGTATCATCTGCTTGAAATTAAATGATTTACCCACAATTCTAAAAGGGTGCCAACTATTTTGTCTGGCCCAGTTTTTGTGTTTTGTGTAAAATTGCGTCCATTTTGGCTTTTTTCTTCATTTTTTTTTGTTTTTCCAATACACATCAAGGAAATAAACACATTCATACCAAAAACATTTGTCATTGCAACAGATTCTGGGAGAAATGGTGTGTTTTCTGGAAAAATTCCAGGGGGGGCCAATACTTTTGTCCATGACTGTAAATGTGAGGCTCTGGCCCGCGACCCTCTACCACGATCCAGTCTTGGCCCCTTCACTAAAAAGAATTTGGGCACCCCTGTTATTACAGATTTTGTTTCTTCTGGTTGGTACTTTTCATTGAGAATCTTAGCAGCTTTAAATAAACAAAAATCTTACTTGTGCATCAAATACATGTCTCCTGCTTCTCCTTCAACCTGTAAATTTGTTTTGTGTCAACACCTTGGAAAGGGGGGAGTCTCTCTCTGGCCCCTGGGTTTATTGAGACCTAAGGTGTCTTTAACAGTGGGTCTGGTCACATTTAGCTTGTGTTTTAGCCTTTAGCCTGTGCTCTGTAACTCACCCCTTTAGCTTTCTTCTGTTCTTCTGGGTTTTTTGTCTGTGAGACAGTCCAGCTCCTGTTTCCACCATTACTACTAAATAAATCACAGAAATTTTCAGCGGAGAAAAAAGATCTCCTCTTACTCCTAAACTTTGTCAGCTGGCAAGGTGTTGTCATAGAGACAAAGAAAGAAAAAGAAGAGTAGTTGTGAACAATAACACGTTTAACTAAAAACTGACAGCAGACTCATAACACTAATAACCAGACTCCTTTACAAAGACAAGGTCTTAGTTATCCTGAATAACACGGAGAAATAAAAATTCACACCAGATGAAAGCTAAGGTCTGCCAAAAGCTCAGAGGGTTTAAGTGTTTCAGGTTTTCTGTTCTTCTTTCAGTAACCCCCTTCTTTACAGGATTCCCCCCATCCCCCCGTGGATCCTGTGGGTGCTGGAGTTGTGGGCTGACCGGTGTGGTATCTTTATTATTTGACTCTTGGTGCATGTGTGGGAGGATGTGTTCATGAGGCTCAGCGCGGCTGGCTGTGTGTGGGTGGTTCAGCTGAGCGTTTGCTGGTTGAGTTAGATGACAGTGATGAATTAGTTCACTTTAAGGCCCATAGATTGCATCTTCAATCACATTTATTGATAAAATGTTTGACTGGCATACCTGAGTCAAGCGCACAGTCAAGTTTACACATAGTAAAACTAAGTGAGGGGCACACATCTCTTGACTCTTGGCCATATGAAAGCAACTGATGTGATGCTGGTACCATGCTAAGACAATCAAGACAAAAATTCCCCTCATGTACAAACCCATTTGAGTTCTTTCAGGGCTGGAACAGATCCTCTATCACCTCTAACAGGTGAGAAAACATCAAGTGTCTCTGAAGGCCATGCAGAAACATTACTCAGTCATACTGTAACAGCCCTGAATATGACCGATGAGGTAGCAGAGGCTGCAGCACTCACCATGGGTACAACACTCCCTACAATCTGAGCCTTCTCTGCATGACCAGAGAAATCATGGGATCACATGAGAGATCCCAAATACAGCAGCAAAGACAATCTGAGCAGCTACACCTCAGTCTCACAAAAAGACATGCAGGGAGACTTAAGAGCAGTCTCTGTCCTCTTCCTCTCAGTCATCAGGCTTTTTTCTTTTGGAATCATCTACAGTTAGAGTCCAAGAGGTGGACACTTGCTCTACTTCGGGAGTTAACCTCAAACTTTCCTTTTTGATTAAACTAAAGCTGGATCAGGCCTAGATGAGTCCTTTGTAAAACTGTTATAGGCTCAGACTGTTACACACTCAGGCTGCTACAGGCTCCTGTAGCTCACTATAGCCATGGATGTGTGTGTGTGTGTGTGTGTGTGTGTGTGTGTGTGTGTGTGTGTGTGTGTGGCTTGATTGCAGGAGTGCAGTCAGGTGTGCAAGAGTGGACTGCAGCTGCTTGGCACCTCATTCAGCTCTTCATCACTGAGCTCCAACTCCTCCAAGATGCCAGATCTCAGGCTCAGCTCCTGAGTTAGTCCAGCCTCAACTATTGTTCTCCATTTCTTGTGACTGACTTTTTTGCCCTAATACCTGTTCTCCTCTGCCTTTAGTTAACTCTGGAAACCCAGCACTCCACTTCCTCCTCTCCTGCCTTTTGGACTCAGGATTCCTCAGGCTTTCACTCTACAATATCACTGGGCCCATTCACCTTTTGAAACCTGCCCTGGACTCTCTCTGGACTCAACTGGCTTAAGTACATTGCTGTGGACAATAAATTCAGTTAACCTCTCTTCTGCCTCTGTCTCTGTGTTCTGCCTTTGGGTTCATAACTATTGGTTTTCTGTGTAACACAGACTGCCATTCCTCAGGCTGCTTTGGGCTCAGGCTGCTATAGGCTCAGACTTCTATGGGCTAGGACAACTACAGGCTCAGGCTACTATAGGCTCAGACTTCTATGGGCTAGGACAACTACAGGCTCAGGCTACTATAGGCTCAGACTTCTATGGGCTAAGACAACTACAGGCTCAGGCTACTATAGGCTCAGACTTCTATGGGCTAAGACAACTACAGGCTCAGGCTACTATAGGCTTAGACTTCTATGGGCTAAGACAACTACAGNACATTGCTGTGGACAATAAATTCAGTTAACCTCTCTTCTGCCTCTGTCTCTGTGTTCTGCCTTTGGGTTCATAACTATTGGTTTTCTGTGTAACACAGACTGCCATTCCTCAGGCTGCTTTGGGCTCAGGCTGCTATAGGCTCAGACTTCTATGGGCTAGGACAACTACAGGCTCAGGCTACTATAGGCTCAGACTTCTATGGGCTAGGACAACTACAGGCTCAGGCTACTATAGGCTCAGACTTTTATGGGCTAAGACAACTACAGGCTCAGGCTACTATAGGCTCAGACTTCTATGGGCTAAGACAACTACAGGCTCAGGCTACTATAGGCTCAGACTTCTATGGGCTAAGACAACTACAGGCTCAGGCTACTATAGGCTCAGACTTCTATGGGCTAAGACAACTACAGGCTCAGGCTACTATAGGCTCAGACTTCTATGGGCTAAGACAACTACAGGCTCAGGCTACTATAGGCTCAGACTTCTATGGGCTAAGACAACTACAGGCTCAGGCTACTATAGGCTCAGACTTCTATGGGCTAAGACAACTACAGGCTCAGGCTACTATAGGCTCAGACTTCTATGGGCTAAGACAACTACAGGCTCAGGCTACTATAGGCTCAGACTTCTATGGGCTAGGACAACTTCAGGCTCAGGCTACTATAGGCTCAGACTTCTATGGGCTAAGACAACTTCAGGCTCAGGCTACTATAGGCTCAGACTTCTATGTGCTAAGACAACTACAGGCTCAGGCTTCTATAGGCTTAGACTTCTATGGGCTAAGACAACTACAGGCTCAGGCTACTATAGGCTCAGACTTCTATGGGCTAAGACAACTACAGGCTCAGGCTACTACAGGCTTAGACTGCTGCTGCCTCAGACTAGTGGATGCTCAGACTACCTTGGGCGCTGAATGCTCCAGGCTCAGTTTACTTTAGCCTTAGTCTGCCAGAGACACAGACTACCTTGGGCACAGACTGATAAAAGTGTTGACTGCTACTTGTCCATATATTTTGTTGTGTTCATAGTAATCATGTCATTTCATAGCCTTTGCAGATTGCAAATAAAAAAAACCTGCCTCCTGAATCACATTGATTAGGTTGACCTTTATCATACTGACGGTGACTTTTCAGGCATTTGATCTACATTGAACATCCCCATTTTTTAACCCCCCCTCCCCCTTGTTCTTTCTCACTGCTTTACACCCTGTTCACTCCTTTCCTTATCCTCTACCAACCTCCCCTGTCAGTCCAACCACTTCTTTACCGTCTGGAATGTCAAACATGTAACCCTGTTGCTGACCTCTCAGGGAAGTCATAAATTTACTGATGAGAGATAGCATCATCATCAGCAACACAGAGAGAGCAATGAAAGAAAGAGACATAATAATCAAATCAGCATTTTCAACATCCACCATCTCCATGAAACGACCTCACTGATAGATGCGAAAATATGATGAATTCATTCAGGGTTTGGTAACAACCCACAAGTTATGAACAGTTTTATATGAATACACATCTGTGGTATAAAGTTTTAATGCAGTTTAAACAGTTTGTGACTGGAATAGTGGAGGCACCTTCAAACCCTATAGGTCTGCTGATGTTCTTTCCACTGATCTAGACAGATCACTCGCTAACCCAACAGATAATCTCATTAAGCAAAGTGCATTGTATAAATACTTTCTGCTTTCACTGTATGTCTGAGTGAGACTGCTGATATTTTTAGATGGCATGAGTCTGAAAAATGTAGACAGGCCTGAACGTAACACGGTGGCCAGTCCACTTGATGGTCCAACCTCTCAAGCATCCATACATCACATCCAAGAGCAAACCCCCTCCTCATTTGATTCCCTTATATATCCCAACCTTTCACCCTGGTGTCTGTCCATGCTGGCAAGACTGCTGCACAACAGACCAAAACATTTAAACTCATCGNAAAGAAAGAGACATAATGATCAAATCAGCATTTTCAACATCCACCATCTCCATGAAACGACCTCACTGATAGATGCGAAAATGTGATGAATTCATTCAGGTTTGGTAACAACCCACACGTTATGAACAGTTTTATATGAATACACATCTGTGCTATAAAGTTTTAATGCAGTTTAAACAGTTTGTGACTGGAATAGTGGAGGCACCTTCAAACCCTATAGGTCTGCTGATGTTCTTTCCACTGATCTAGACAGATCACTCGCTAACCCAACAGATAATCTCATTAAGCAAAGTGCATTGTATAAATACTTTCTGCTTTCACTGTATGTCTGAGTGAGACTGCTGATATTTTTAGATGGCATGAGTCTGAAAAATGTAGACAGGCCTGAACGTAACACGGTGGCCAGTCCACTTGATGGTCCAACCTCTCAAGCATCCATACATCACATCCAAGAGCAAACCCCCTCCTCATTTGATTCCCTTATATATCCCAACCTTTCACCCTGGTGTCTGTCCATGCTGGCAAGACTGCTGCACAACAGACCAAAACATTT
Organism: Thalassoma bifasciatum; assembly: GCA_008086565.1. Taxonomy (NCBI): domain Eukaryota; kingdom Metazoa; phylum Chordata; class Actinopteri; order Labriformes; family Labridae; genus Thalassoma; species Thalassoma bifasciatum. Next base: position 17,928 of record RPOG01001592.1, read on the forward strand.
AAACTCATCGCCACTACACCCGACCCCATCAGCCACTGAAGGCCAGTGAAAATCCCCAGGACACTCTTCATTTTCCCTCCCCAGCTCCCTCCTGTGTTGATTGGAGCCCATGTCATTCCACACATTTTTTCACAAATTAGGGGGCTAAACTTTACAGAGCCACCTCCCCTCACTTTGTATTGGCCAGTTGTGTCAGCCAGACAGGATGTTAATCCTTAATATTCAAGTTTGGCGATAGGGTACAGCGCTCTCTGTCAGAACTCATCTGCCAACCAGGCTGGAATTAAAACAGAGAAATCTCAGCAGTAGAGGCTTAGTAGAGCTGTTATAAATGACTGGTTCAAAGTCTTCTAGGAAGGTGAGTCCAGGAAAGGAAGTCTGTGGGGTTGAACAGGAATCTGACTTCAACAGGTTAGACCTGTCAATGTGTATAGAAAGTATCTTGAGGTAACGTTTGTTATGATTTGGCCCTGTATAAATAAAGATTGATTGATAAATAAAGATAGGAATCATGAGGAGGCTAAAGTTAGCTGCTGTGCAACCAGTCAGTGAGATGACTATGGCACACTTTCAGTCCCCCATCATCCCTGAAGAAAATACATGCTCAAAGAAGTACCAAACACAAGTGGAGGGTATTTGTAAGATTATATTGATACCAATGCCCTTATCAATTCTTATCAAGTCCCCCGCTGAATTCTCTGTGTACAAAAAGTAGACTTGTGTCAAAAATATTTTAATGAGTTTATAAGTAAATAAATACAAAATTGGCCAATGTATTTAAATATCTTTGGGCATGAACAAATAAAAATCACACATCAGGTGACATTTTTTTATGTTATTGGCTGAAGTAGGCCACCTAACAATACTTTGAGTTGTTTGTAGCCTTGAGCTTGCCATAGTTTTGCTTAAGTCAGCCTTGAGCTTGCACTTCCTGTCTGGGAAAATTTACCTAATAGTATTTTGACAATTTTGTGTTTTAAGTATCATCCGCAAAAAGTTATTGTGATGTTTCTGTGAATTAAGCTGGAATTCCGTTCCAAAACCAAAGTTATAACGATGTATGCTAACCGCTAGCAAATCAATGCAATTCCCCATATACAATAGGATCAAGCTAGTGCTACATTTCATTATCGTTTGTGGTTCATTAGGAGACGTCTCACACGGTGGGTGTATTGACAATGAATCACTTGAAAGAGACTAATGTGTATGTCTTTGAGTTTTGCAGCTCCTGAAAGGTGCCATATTACGCCAAATCCAAATTTTCATGGATTACTTATGAAAATATGGATCTCCGACGTATCTGCAGCACCCCCCAATATGAAAAAAATATATCCTCTCCTCTCCTCTCACCAGCTCCCTTTTTCACACATACCAGAAAAAATGACGCAACCACGTCTCTGAGGAAAAAGAAACAAACTCAAACTCATTTTCATATTCAAATGTAGACGCTGAAACAGCTGCTGAGAGATGCAGTGAAACAGAGGGATTTTCAGCAGGCCTAAATTCATGATCCCAGTGTCACAGTTCTGAAAAGGACCCAAATGCACATAGACTCCAAGACAGAGGTCAGGAAAACAAACAGTTTTTTAATAGGTGGTCAAAAAGGCTAAAGACTCCCAAGAACCAAAACCAGTCCAAATGGCAGAACAGAATCAAAAGGCAAATCCAAAACGATGAACCAGCGAAAAAAGAAAACTACAAAAAAACTACAAACTCAGAAAAGCTCCAGGCAGAGGTACAAAATCGACAGGCAAAAATCCAAAAACAGGTACAGACAGAGTTCAATTACCAGGCCGGCAGGAGAAAAACAATTCTGCAACGTAGCAGGCAGGAGCACAAACAACCAACAACAACAACAACAGAAACTGACCGGGTTAAATACTGGCAAGTGATCAACAAACAGGTAACAGGTGTGAGCAGGAGAGTGAGCAGGTGGGTGGGGCTGGGAGGAGCAGGGAGCTCCAGCAGAGTCCAGGACACCCAGTTGTTTTTTTTAGGGGGGGGCAGCTACACATTCATGACTTTGGGACTTTAGGCGTCTGCGTCTCATGACTTTGAACTCTTTTCAAAAGTATAATATGGCACCTTCAAGTAAAAGTTCACGCAGAAAATCCTGAATCATTGTTGTCTTTGGAAACTGTCATTCATCTTGGAAGATAAGCGAGCTGGGGCAGGTCCATTCGCTCTGTCATAATGTAAAGAACTGATAAGAGAATGGTGAAGAAAAAAGGCTGTTGTTATATTAATAATAATGTTGTTAGATTGAAACATTTCTCATCGGTTCTAAACAGCAACCAGGAGAAACAGGAGTAAGGGACAGGACCTTTTATCCGACATCACCTTCTGGGCCCATGATCCTGTAGTTGTAGACTTCTTCAAAGATGACTGAGTCCTTACAACTCCTCTCCATGGTTCTCATGAACAACCTGCCAAGAGAGCCTCATAGGAACCTACTGATAATGGTTTCAGTTTTCTACTCTTAGTGCCCTGCTTCATCATAGCCAGGACCGCATGTGTGTATTCCAGTCTGAGTGTGTGTGTGTGTGTGTGTGTGTGTGTGTGTGTGTGTTGGAAATAGCTGCCTCAGTTATTATCAGAGTAATCCTGAAATTGGAGACAGTATTAGAGTTGGGCATGTCATTCAAAGGGAAGATTACTGCTGTGTATTGACTACCGTCGCTCCCAATTAGACAAAACATTTCCTCAAAGCCTTTCAGATCACTCGGACTAATGTGCTCCTCTCTGGATGCTCACCACAGACATACTGCCGTTGAGATCTCCAGGCAATTGTGAGGATATGGTTTTGTCCTCCCTAACCTCCACATTTCTTCCTGCTCTATGCTTTTCCCTCCTTTCTCTTCCTAACCTTTGGCCCCAGCTGTTGTTTTCTCATGAATCCTTGTGTAATGGGTGTGAATATTAGCCCAGTCGACCCAGTGTCGGGTGACAGAGTGGTCAGCTCTGGGCTGTGGGAGACTACAGGCCTGTCACTGTGGCCCCTCCAGACGCTGCTGATGGAGTCATTTGTTTTTGCACATTAATTTAATTCAGTCCCCAGACCAGGGTCCGACACCTGCTTTCCATTGCAGTGCAGAGATGAAGGCGGGGCCGGGGGGACGGGGTGAGAAGAGGGCAGGATGGGCCACCTGTTATTACAGTAGGGCATCTGGATGAACGCACATACACACATCCCAAAAATACCCCACAGCAGAGAGAGTTTTAAGATCCATCAAAAAAAACCAAAAACAATGAATATTTTGATTCTGCTCATATATCTGACAAGAGACTTTTCTAACAAGTTGTCCTGACATACACGGTCGACTTATCATTCACTTTTAGCACAGCTCCAAAAGGTGGATTGATTTCACTGTAACTTCACACTCTCACTCTTCTGCTCATCCTGTCCCTGATTCCTGCTCTTAGAAGTTTGCAGAGCTTTGACACAACAGTCATTCATATGTTGGGAGCTGCTCAGTTGGAGCCTGTCAGGCTGTGGGGGCCTGTTCACTGTGACAGCACACTGCCCCCATGTGCTCAACCTGTCACCATACCAGGAGACTGGGCTCAAACAAGTTCCAGCTCTGTGACTTTTCAAGGACTGACTGTGCATTTATGTAGGGCTCCTGCTCAGCTAGGGAATCAAACCAGGAACCTGTGAGGCAACAGCAACAGCTGCTGCCCCTACAACCCACTTAAGATTTGCTACATTGAGGATAAATCAAATCAAGCTCATGATAGAGATTTTTCAGGATATACCTACAGTTGTGCCTAAAAGTTCACACCCCCTCCGGCAAGATTTCTGATTTTTTGGCCTCTTCTCAGAAAATATGAATGATAACACAAAAACCTTTCTGTCACTCATGGTTAGAGGTTGGTGAAGCCATTTATTAACAAACAACTGTGTTTACTCTTTTTAAATCATACTGACAACAGAAACTTCAAAAATGACCCTGTTCATTTTTTATACACACACACTGATTACAAGCTTATAGATCACAGGTGAGAATGGTTACCTTTAGGAGACATTCAAACACATGTGTGTTAACTTTTGTGCATTTATCAGGCCAAAATCACCAGAGTTGTGTAAAGTTCTTAACAGGGTCATTTTTCAAATTTCTGTTTCCACTATGATTAAAAAAAGTGAACTATTTTTTTTTTCAATAAATGTTTTCACCCAACCACTAACCATGAGTGACAGAAAGGTTTTTGTGTCATCATACATATTTTCTGAGAAAAGGCCAAAAAGTCAGAACTTCTGCTGGGGTGTGTAAACTTTTGGGCACAACTGTAGGTATATCCTGAAAAATCTCTATCATGAGCTTGATTTGATTTATCCTCAATGTAGCAAATCTAAAGTGGGTTGTAGGGGCAGCAGCTGTTGCTGTTGCCTCACAGGTTCCTGGTTTGATTCCCTAGCTGAGCAGGAGCCTGTCTGTGAAGAATCTGCCTGTTCTCTGTGCATGCCTGAGTTTATTCCAGCTTCCTCCCACAGGCCAAAACACGACCAACAGGTTGACTTCTCTAAATGTCCTGGAGTTGTGAGTGGTTGTTTATCTGTACATGTCAGCTCTGTGATAGGCTGGAGACCTGTTCAGGGGTGTCCTGCCTCCTGCCCAATGACAGCTGTGATAGGCTCCAGCCCCTGAAAAGTTAAAGCTCTCATGAAAGTGGACGGATGGATGGATGGATAGAAATGGGGTAGGACATGGGGCATTTTCAGTTGTAATTCCATATTCCAACACTAGATGTCGGTGTTGCATAAAGTGTAGTTTTCTTCTTTTGCTTCTTTGCCCTCTGAATTTCAGGTGAGGATGATTGGACCAAAGGTGTGTTGTCTTTGACACATCTACCTGTAGGTTTTACCTGACAGATTGTGCTGCTGCTTGAGCCCATGGGAGAGATTAATGTAACTTCTGTTGAATTTATGATGGGCAGCTGTCGTTAGCAGAGCAGAGCAGCTGAGTTTGTCCAGATTGGTGAGTCATGGCTGGGTGGAGTGTGCGTGGGTAGTGGCAAAATTTGGTATCAAGTAAATATAGGGCCAGGGCCACCAATGTCAATACCTATACCAATATCAGTACCAACAGAAAAGCAGCCTATCAAAATTAATCAAGAATAACACAAAACCTCTAAAACACATGTTTTTGTTTACAAATAAAAGTTAAAAACTAATTTTCAATCAAAAAAGGACCAAGTGCTTTAATTTTTTCTGTTTTGCTGTAAGACAGTAAAGTTGAACATTTATGGATACCAGCAACTGCAATGTTTTTGCGTTAAAGGTATAATTTTGATAAAATAGCTTGCACATACTGGTAGATTAATCATCACAGAGACATAAATAAATTTAAGAAATCAGCAAAATACAGATCATTTAGAGCAGCAGTTGCAAACAACTTACACTGGGTGGTGGTCCCATATATTTGTTTAGCATGGATAACACAACATTTAAGTCTCTATGGGACTACATATTTTCAGTCCTCATAAAAATAATAATTCAAAATTAATGACTGTTTGAATTAATGATGTTTTATATGATTATCTAAATGGCCTATATTTAAAACGTTTTTTAAAATTACAACTATGATGAACAATTACACTTCAAGAATAACATGAACTAAAGTGGAAGATGACTTTATCTTTCTTTCTTTCTGAGACTTGAATATCAGTGTCACCAAACAAGTATTGATCAACACCGATACTACTGTTAGTGTCAATATATCGATGTTTTAGATCAATCCGCCCACCATTATGTACCAGAACATGTAGTCAGAGTCAGGAGATTAGTGGTTGTTGTGTTAGCTTAGTAAGCAGGCTGAAGGACGGGGGATAGGCTGTTGTGCTCAAAATCAATGACAAAGCTGGCGTTACCCAAATAGGTGAGATCTGGATAGTATGTTACATGAAGCGGTGGAGTAACCACTCCATCACTACATGTACCAGCTCTGGTCGTCATGAGCAGAAGGAAAAGATTGTTTAGACACTAACTTTTTCTGTAACTGACCCCAAAGAAACCCAAACTGACACTGTGTCTACCTGTTCTCTAAGAATTCAACTCTCTGGTGCCTGTTGTTGTGAATTTGAAACTTACCTCATTTGTGACATCAGGTCTTGGTGCTGCTAAGATGATCTTTGAAATCCACGATTGTCTGTTGATTCATATTGTACACATAACAAGGATCATATCAAAAGTAATGTCACATATATTGGTCAGAGGGTTAACTTATTGTATCTAATTATGTACTATAGCTTATTTATATCCATTGTGTGTGCTGTATTCAAATTTAACATCTCCACTCAACTAAGCATCTGTGGGAATACAAAGACAAACAGATTTTTTCTTTTTTTAATATAATCATAAATGAATTCAGGCAGTAAGGGAGTGAAGTCACCAAAGCTCTTCTCACTATCTACAGACAGATCTGTCGTGCTTTCAACCACACTACCAGGAACTGTTCTCTGCATTTCCACTGTGGTGTTAAATTTGGTGAAGATTATGAGAATCAAGCCAGAGATGTGTGGAGAGGGAATAAAAGCAGAACTCTACACTGTAAGATTGGTGGGAGGCAGTAATAGAGAGATGAAGGTCGTACAACAAAGATGACGCCACAGTCAGCCTGTGAGCGCTGAGGACATTCAGCCTGTCATTGGTCTCCATCCTGCTTTACTGAACTCACTGAACAGATTTCACCAGCCTTTGGTTGTTAGTCACTTAAACTTTTCTGCTTTTTGTGTTTGCATCAATAACTTTCAACTCCTTTGTTTGTGTTACAAAGCTCAGTTAAATCAGCTCTTTGTTAAAGCATGTGCACAATTCCAATGAGGTTGGGACTTTGTGCAAAATGTAAATAACAGAATACAATGATTTGTAAAAACCTCTTCAACCTATATTCAATTGAATACACCACGAAGACAAGATATTTGAAGTTCAAAATGATAAACTTTATTTCTTTTGTGCAAATACTTACTCATTTTGAATTTTACCCCTGCAACACATTTAAAAAAAGCTTGAAATACCACAAGTATTTTTACAGATCTTTTTGTATATATTACTTTATATTATGTTTATTTGGTCCATTTTATGACAAAAATAACTCCAAACATTTTTTCAAACTGGCTTCATGTTGCGTACCATAGAGGGTTTTTAAATGTTAGCTTCATGGCATACTTGCCCAGGTCATATTTCAAAGTGTTCAGATAAAGAATAAACTCGTTGTTAATATGTATTTATTACTTTGTATCATTTGTGTTACAAATTGTTTTACCTTTATTATTGATGTTGACTTATTCATTTATGTATTTACTTGAGCAATGATGCTATGTGGCTGATGATATAACAGTATCTGGTGTAGTCCTTTACTCTGAACCTCCAGTGTAGATATGAGACGCTGCAGCCTGGAGCTCTCAGCTTTCTGACAAAAACAAGACTTCGACTCAAACTGAATAAATAAATGTTGATAAGTACGTGACTGGATGAACTCCTGAAGGCTTTTCTCTCCTCCCCATTAGAGAAGAGCCTTTCTGTCGAGTGTGAAGCAGGGAAAACAAGCAGACAGGCTGAGGAAACACAGGTGGAGGAGTGGGACAAGACTGTGGCTGAACAAAGTTTTGTTCGACTGCTTCATTAAAAGAAACTGCCTGTATAATAACATCTGTAAGTTAACACCTTTAAAACCCGCAGGGGGATGTGTGATGCAAACAGAGACATCTCCTCATGTCAAGATGTCAGTGGCTCTGGTCTATTGTTGACGATAACATCTCTTTAAGACCTGCTTCATTTGTTTAAGATTTCTATGGCTCTAATAGTCACTAGAAGACAATAAAAGCGTCTGTGGGTGGTGTGGTAGACTTTCTTTATCCAACAGTATGAACAGGCTCCTGTTCACTCACACAGTAACTGACAAACAGCCTTACTCCACAGATTTTCTCAAGGTCTCTCAGGGCCTATTGTTGAGAGAGACTGCAGACATCTCTGGCAGTAAGAAAACAAGACCACAGACAAACCTTGTCAAATAAAGGGAGCTGCAGAGAAGATCGAAAGGTTAAGCTCAGAGAGACAAGAAGAAGAAGATAAGTAGAGCGAAGGAGCAGATGGGAGTCACAGGAGGAGGAGGAAGGAACAGAAGACATGAACACATGGAATGAAAGCATGTGAGGAGAAGGATGGAAAGAAAGAGGTGGAGTTATTACTGTTGAACCAGGTGAATCATATGTCCCTCCTCTGACCTCCTCTGCTAAAAAAGAACACTGGTAAAATAAACTGGGCACAGGAAACAACTTGTGCAACAAAAAAGACTGAATCGGCTGGAGTGATGTGAAACAATAGGAGGGTGTGTGTGTGTACGTGGTTAGGGGGGGTGGGGAGGTGGCAGACTGTACCAACAGACTTCATTCTGTCTTAAATGAAACGAACCATGTATCACTCACGGCCCACTTTTTCAGGTCCAACTGCTTATTAGCAGGCTGGGCCTCCTTCTGCTCTGTAACAATGACTCAAAGTCTAACAACAGCCTGAAGTGTAAAAAAAAAAAAGAAATGAAATAATAACAAAAATATACCAAGCTGTTAAAATTTGGGTAAAGAATAATAACATTTAGGCTAAGCACTTTTGTCACTTACATGTTGTGTTTTATTGCAGTTTTTGAATTTCATTTCAGGTCATTGTTACATATGGGGCTCTAACATCCCTTCAGGACTGCCGTAGGTCCTGATGTCATTGATTCAGCATGGTGCCTAGGACCCTCCTCAGAGGTTTTACGTAGGGATGCACCTTATTGGTATCAGCTGATATGTGCTGTTATGTACTGATTTATGCTGTTATGTGCTGAACTGTGCTTACGTGCTGATGGGCTGATATGTTGGCTGCACGGTGGTGCAGCGGGCAGCACTGCAGCCTCACTGCCAGGCCAGAAGGTCACAGATTCAATTCCCCGTTTGGGCATGGTTGGCCTTTCTGTGTGGAGTTTGCATGTTCTCCCCATGCATGCGTGGATTCTGTCCAGGTACTCCAGCTTCCTCCCACAGAGCAAAAACATGCCCACGTTAGGTAACTTGATTACTCTAAATTGCCCGTAGGTGTGAGTGTGTGTGTGTGGATGGTTGTTTGTCTCTATGTCAGCCCTGTGATTGACTTGAGACCAGTCCAGAGTGTACCCTGCCTCTTGTCCAATGACAGCTGGGATAGGCTCCAGCCACCCGGAACTAGATATAGGGTTAAGAAAATGGATGCAAACCCAATATTGTGCATCATTAGTTTTACTCCATATGGTCATGACGACATCACGCAGTTGCTGCAGATTTGTGGGCTGAACATCCTTGATGAGAGTCCCCCACTTTCCACATTCTGGATTGAGATCTGGAGACTGTGGGGACATGATTTGGCTAAATGTTTAAGTTGCTGTGTTGAGTTTTATTTTGAATGATCATTGGATTGGAAGATTTGCAAATCATTGTATTCGGTTTTTATTTACATTTCTTACACAGTCCCAACTTTTTGGAATTGGGGGTTGCAAATCATATCCAAGTTCAACTATTCCTTTCACTATTTATATCCACATTTAGAGGTGAGCTGCTGTTATGTGTGGATGAAGAAGAAAAAAGAAATCATTAGAAGAGGGTGTAATGTGAAAGTTTCTATACAGTGGATGATTTCCTATGTCAGAATCAGAATCAGAATCAACTTCAATCACCAGATATGCTCAAACATACAAGGAATTAGTTTTGGTAAACTGTGCTCCCTTGTACAAGGTAATAGAAAGGCATAAAAGAGAAAAAATAATTGTTATGTTACATGTAGAATTTAATTGATAACTAATAAAAAGAACCATAAATAGATTAAAAAAAAATTGTTCTTGTGATAAAAATGACAGTTCAGGACTTAGTTGGGATGTATTTTACTCTTGGACTTAATCACAAGGACATAACTGCTTTGATTGTGCACCGTCACTGTAACATTGTCTCAGAAATTCAAAATGGATGTTTAAGTCTTTTAATCTGCGCAAGGGAAACACCTGTGAGGTAACAGAAGAGCTGTGATCTTGCTTTGATTCTGAAGTCTTCAAAAACGAAACGTGGTTCACCTTAGATTTTGCTGCTGACATTATCATAACGTGCACATCATCTGAATCATATAGTAAGCTCCTTTATTTCTCCTTTTTTTCTTTTAAAAGAATTTTTAAGAGTTTCTCAGACCTCTTAGGTTGTGAAGATGTCTAAAAATTTGTCTGTAGTTGGTTGTACATGACCGCAGTCGTCTCTGTGTAACATTGTTTCACGTTGCACCTACCATTCACACGTGCTGAGTACAGACGCTAAAACAGCGTCCTGGTGATCTGCATGCACTCTGTATATTCATGAAGCAGACACGCTGAATGGATAGCACGTGCTGCATGCTCACAGGAGAGACGCAGTCCACGTCTGCACCTGTTAGTAGATCAGCTTTGCGCACACAATTGCGTTAACACGTGTTTTGGACGAACAAACCGTTAGTAGATCAGGCCCTATATGTGCAATGTGTGTCCATTGAATTCTAAATCACAGCCCCATTTTTAATGAAGTTGAGAGGTTGTGTAAAAAGTGAAAAAACAAAACAAAACAGAATATAATAATATGTAAATCCTGTTTAACCTTTATATAATTGAGTACACTATCAAAACAATATATTTATCGTTCAATCTAGTAAATTTATTGGGTAATTTTGAAAATATTTGCTCATTCTGAATTTGATGGCCTGAAAAGCTGGGACAGGTTCACCACTTTGTCAACAACTGCATGAGCAAACAGTCCAATGAGAAGGGTCCGTCTGTGGGCAAGTAGCAGAGAGGTGGATCTAGTACAAGGATGAGTTGGTAGATGGATCCTATACCTCTTCAAATCACACACAACTACTAACCCTGGTGGGCAGCTCTCCTACCACGAACAGTCTAAACAGCCTGCAGATGGTTACTATTAAGTCCAACAGTTTAAGAACAATGTTTCTCAACTTGAAACTGCAGGGAATTGATGGATTTCATCATCTACAGTCCATAATATCATCAAAAGATTCAGAGAATCTGGAGAAATCTCTGCACGTAAGCAGCAAGGCCCAAAACCAACATTGAAAGGCTGTGACCTTTGACCCCTCAGGCAGCGCTGCATTAAAAACCCACATCATTGTGTAAAGGATATTAGCACGTGGGCTCAGGAACACTTCAGAAAACCATTGTCAGTTAACACAGTTCATCACTACATCTACAAGTGACAGTTCAAACTCTACCATGCAAAGACAAAGTCAGACATCAACAACACACACACAAACGCTGCCGCCACCACCAGCTTCTCTGGGCCCGAGCTCATCTGAGATGGACTGAGGCAAAGTGGAAAAGTCTGCTGTGGTCTGACGAGTCCACATTTAAACTCTTTTGGAAATCATGGACGTGGTGTCCTCCTGATCAAAGAGGGAAAAGACCATCCAGAATGTTCTCAGCACAAATTTCAAAAGCAGCATCTGTGATGGTATAGGGGGGGTGTTAGTGTCCATGGCATCATGGGTAACTGTCCCAGTATCTGGGAAGGCAGCATCAATGCTGAAAGGTACAAACAGGTTTTGGAGCAACATCTGCTGCCATCCAAGACACTTTGTTTTTTTCAGGGACGTCCCTGATTATTTCAGCAAGACAATGAAACCAAGACACATTCTGCTCCTGTTACAACTGCATGGCTCTGTAGTAGAAGAGTGCAGCTACTAGAATGGCGGTCCAGACCTGTCTCCCATTGAAAATGTGTGGCAAAAGGGAAGAGCAAAATACAACAACAGAGATCGGACTGTTGATCAACTGAAGTTGTTCATCAACAAGAATGTGAAAGAATTCCAGCTCCAAAGCTTCAACAATTAGTGTCCTCAGCTCACAAATGTTTATTGAGTGTTGTTTAAAGGGAAGGTGATGTGACACAGTGGGAAACATGAACCTGTCCCAGCTTTTTAGGAACATGTGGGAGGCATCAAATTTAAAATGAGCAAATATTTGCAAAAAACAATAAAGCTTATCAGTTTTAACAATACATATCTTTTTATAGTGTATTCAATAACTTATGGCTCAAACAGGATTTAAAAATTATTGTATTCTGTGTCGACCTCCTGTACGTTTCACACGTCACAACTCTCTCTGATTTGGGGTTATATTAAAAACTAGTCAGGTTTATTCTTGTTTCATGTGTTTATATCAGGGAGGATTACTGTATGTGGGGTTTTTGTTTCTGTCTTTGCCTGATTTATTCTGGAGGATCTCCATCCTGTTGTTTGAGATTGAGTGGGCAGTGTGCAGCTGAGAGTGTGAGACTGGAGTGTATGGGTGTTGGTGGGTGGTAGCTCTGTTATACTGTATGTGTAGGCAGACAGGTTTGATAGAACAACTTCTAGCATCAAAATGTTTATCATGATTTCCTCCCGTCAATTTTTATTGAACACTAGTTTCATTTGACCTCAATGTAGCAGGGCACAGTGTGGGCCTGCTCTGTTAGCATGAGCAGTGGCTGTGATTTAGTGATATGTGGATAATCTTTCAGCTTTTCCTTTTTCTGGGTCACCACAGCTGATCACTCATTTCTCTGACGAGTGTTCAGTGTGTTAATTTGGCACATGGAGCCACAAGTGGGACACTGAATAGTGACTCACTTGTAGCTGGGTGAGGTTGACTAGCTTCCTTGGAGCCATACCTATAGAAATATTTTCATACAACACAAAAATATCCAAAAACAAACAAAAATAGACATACTAGATAAAAAAAAACAGCAATGAAGACTCCAACTTGTTTAGGAGCTCAAGTTCTTGGACAATCAATAACAGAATGTTTATTCACTTTAAACCCCTGAACTTATGTTTAAAGGAAAGATAAAGCAGCACAATGGTGAACATGCTCTTCTTACAACTGTTCTGAAATGTGTTGATTACATAAAATTCAAATTAGAGTTTATCTTTTATAAACTAGACTACAACTTTCAGTTTCAAACACTGGACATGTTGCCTGTATATTAGTGGTTCTCAACCTTTATGGGCAATGACCTCATTTTGAAATCACAAATTTCTGGGAACCGCAGAGACATTTTAGTTCTATAATTAAATTTTGGCCATGTTTTTATACTGTGTTGCAAATACAGAGCAGCCAGGATTATTGCACAAAATGAAAATTTTATTTCCCTTGACCAGGATGTAGACTCTACTCAGAAGGCTGAAAATTAATATCAAACAATGTCTTATAAAAGGAATTATGGGGGGAAAAAGGTAGCTACTTCAGCATCTTAAAGTGGCCAAGGGGAAGATCTGAAGGGCTCTGCACTGTATTTGTGTTTCTACAGCTGGAAGTAAGGGAACTCAGGTGGAGGTGACTGAGCAGACAACTGCCTTCAATTAAGATGCTACAGCTCAGATCATTTTACACACCCCAAAACATGAAACGTGGAGTACATGTGTTATTTTAGCTGGTTCAATGTAAGTGTAGGTTGGTTAGGAGAAATAATTGTTGGGTTCACTGAGTTGAAATTGAAACTATTGCTTTAAATCTATGGATATCCTCAGTCATCCAGGTCATAACTTGTCTCAAACAAGCCAAAATTTTGTCAACTGGACCAACCTCGTGTGAGTAGGAGACGTTTTGCCTCTCATCCAAGAAGCTTCATCAGTTGAACTGATGAAGCTTCTTGTCCAGTTGACATACTTTTGGCTTGTTTGAGACAAATTATTGCTTTCGACTAACTCAATGCACTTAGATGGAACCAGTTGAATTAGTTTAATCAGTTGAATAAAATGAATTAGAGTCAATGTCTCATTTTTGAGTGTAGATTTGAGAAAATTGACCTACAGTACAGTTGTTCAAGATTGTGTGTGCTGGTTTAATTTCAAAAATAATAGTAATACGTTAAAAAAAAATTTCACTAAATATTTAGGCTCCAGGCGACCCCTTGTGGGGTCAAGACCCCAAAGTTAAGGAACATAGTACATGATGAATAAACTTGCTTCTTCTTCTGGACATCCTCTCTGGAGAGGAGAGACTGTTTATCACTTTGGAGGTAAATAAAGAAAATCCTGATTGTCATTTGACTCCTTAGGTGCACAAACCTGTTTTCATATGACTGAGCAACACACATCAGAGCTGAACTTATAGGAAATGTGTAAGAACATTGAATCAAACTCCATGGAGCTCCAGCTGCCTGCAAGCATGAGCTGTAACATGAATTATGAATGAGAGATATGAGACTAAAAGATGCTTGAAGAAAGTACCATCATTTCTGTGTTTGACCACTATAGGGCTGGAGCTGTGTGTTCCAGTTAGAGTTTGTGGAGGTTTGGAGTTGTAGGTTGTTGGTGGTAATAGAATGAAGTCAAACTGCACCTCTGATCCTTTTGATGTAAAAGTGCCTATCAAGCTCCTGTCTAGTCTTACAGATCACTCAAAGTGCTTTCACACAGCTGGTCTCATTCCCCTAATCTGGGGTTGAGTTGAGTGTTACCCAGACTAAGAAAATCTCACTGGAAACTATGCTGATGTTCAGTATATCGTTGTTAAAAAGTGTAGCTGCAAGTACAATGAAGTGATATGACCACAAGTAAAGGGATGAAAGATGAATACTCATAAATGCTTTTAAAAGTGGATTAGTGTAAAAGTTGACCACCCTGCTCTTTGTCTCACACATGTAACCAGGAGTTATTGAGGCTGCAAACCTGAAGCTGTTTTCAACCAGGGAATGAACTCACTCCTGACAGCAGCCCTTGGTTTTTATTCCCCCTCCCTCCATTCCCAATAAGATGACCTGCAGCTGTGATGAACTTAGTTCAATAACTCTTGAACAATTGTTCACCTTTGAGCCTGATGGTGTGAATGTGTCTCTGTCAGCTCCTGGCGTTTCAACAGTGACCCTGTAAAGTGGAGACCTTCAGCTGAACATGTCCAGCTCTCAACAGCTGTTAAACCCAAAACATTTTGTGGCCTGCTATATTTGGTGTCCTAGTTTACTCTGATATACTAACACGCATCATAATCTTTAAATCAGATAAGTATTTAATGAGGATCTTAAGCTGTTTGAGAAGGACGCTTCCTGCTGAAACTCACCAAACAACTGGCTCCTTGTCAAAGCTGAAACACTGTTCTCTGCAAACAGCTAAAAGTGCAGACAAATAATGGGCCATTTGAAACCAAAAGTTCCCGGGATGTTTTACCTGAAACCAAAAGTTCCTGGACTGTCTGTGTTTGGAACATTACTGGGATCAGACCACTTTGACTGTTTTATGGGCCGTCATGAAGTTTGATAGTCTCTCAAGTCCCTCTCAGTGAATTCACATAGAAGATGGTACCTTCTTGTTGGTGCTAAGAGGTCATTTGGTGTCCAGGACCAGGGTGTAAGAGATGCTGGTCAGCTAAGCTCCTGTTACATACTGAAAATAATGTACTTTTAAAATTCTTTCTTCACAAACACTTCCATTTAAACCCCCCAATTTTTCCATTTTGTCATTCTTAGACAGTATGTGCTGTAGTAAACATCATTGTGTGCTTACATATTCTTTACCTCATTATTTTCTTTTTCAGAGCAATACAACATGTTAATGATCCAAACAACCATTTAACCTTTTATTTAAAGAAAGATTTGAAATGAGTTATTGTGAAATTGCTTCTCATAGTATCAGTGTGTTGTCACATTTAAAGTCTGGTGTTCCTCATCTTTGGACTCCATGTTCTCTCTGCCAAACCATCTGTTTCCCCTCTGGCTGCAGGGGCTTGGTGACATCTCCTGGACTTTTTAGCAAACTGCACTGCAAGCAGGACCATGTCATGTGACAATCTGATCCATTCCTTCAGATCAAACATCTTTGTGTTTGGAATATGACCAGGATCAGATCAGTTTAACTGTTTATGGGCTGTCATGAAGTTTGATATTCTCTGAAGTCTCTTTCAGAAAATATACATAGATAATGGGACTCTTTAGTTGGTGCTAAGAGGTAGTTGGTGTCATTTTAATCTTAATGTGAAATTTTCATGGGATTTTTTTTTTTTTGTAGGTTTTCCAACAGAAAAACTTACAATGAAATAATTAATGGCAATTAATACATGTGAGAATAATAATAAGCACAAGAAGGAAACATAGTGTGCATTCAGCCTAGCCAATAGCTCCCACAAACGCCCGTGTTTGTGTTTCTTTGTTTTTTTGCTGTTCATTTTCATAATTGTAAAGTGACCTTGGGTTCCTTTATAGGTACTTCATAAATCAAATGTATTATTTTTATTATTATTATTATTACACAGTAGCTGTCTGAAATGGGCATTTAATGATAAACATTACAATGGAGTGACTAGCATGTCTCTTATAAATTATCCCATTTTTATAAAAATTATAGTGGTACTTGAATGTTATCACTCCAATGTAAACAAGGGTATATTAATTTGCAAATCTTTAAAAAACCTAATTATTCGCAACATAACATTGACAATATCTATAGAAAAAAACTACAAACATAAGATCATGAGATTCACAAATCATTGTTTAACATTTACATATTTTATGTTTTATACAAAGGCCTAGCTTTTTGGAATGGGGTTGAAAAAGGGCCAAACAGATTTTTATATTTCTGTGACAGTAAAACCAACAGGATGAGGAAGCACTTAAATAAAAATTGTACATTTTATGCTAAAATAGTTAAATTGTTATTCATGAATTCTCAAACCTACCGTTTTACAGAAAAAATGAGAAATGGTTCAGCACAATTTTATTTCTTTTGCTTGTTTAATTACAGTCATTCCTGAATATAAGAATGTGTTCTTATGTTATGTTTTATATATATGGGTATATATATATATATATACGCACACAAACGTGTGTGTGTGTGTGTGTGTGTGTGTTGATTTTCATTTTAATCACACATAAGAGGAATATTTTATTATACAATCAACAAGATTTGAGATAACTTTTGGGGGTTTTCACTGATCAGTGATAAAGTAAAGTCAGACCTTGAGCAGCGAAGTGCTTCATGGTGGAACACCCGCCTCATAACAGCGTTTATGTCATATGCTGAAGATGCTGGAGATGATTTTTGAGCTGCCACCTTTAATCAGCTCCATATGAGACACACTGTCCTGTAGGTTTGTGTTCAACAGGCTCACACAGGCACAAACACAACTTCATGCAGGTTTCCTGTCAGAGCGAGTATAATGCACAAAAAGAGTATTTTATTTTTACATCGATAAACTCTGAGTATGATCTTTATCTTACAGCAAATGTAGCAGAAATTTCACTCTAATTTAAAGTGAAGACTTTTAATCACTGAATAAACCAGACGGAACCAAGCTAAGCGACCCCAACAATAAATCCAAGCTTTGTGGTGATTTGTGCGTTTTACTACGCCTCTGGAGTTTCCTGGTCCCCCCCCACAGAGCTTTGGGAAGCTTCCTCTCTCAACTTCTCACTCCTGCACCTGTCGCTCCTACAAACTTGCTGATCATCATCCCTCCTTAACCCCTGAATATACGCTTTGTGGAAGGAGGTTCCAGTGTGCTCCTCCTGCTGTGCATCGGTCGACTCTTCAGAGATATAAGGATGACAAGATTTGAGTGATTGATCAAATCCCTTTAACTCTCTGTCCTCTCCTAGTCATTGGTTTAACAAACCATAACTCTTTGTTTGGTATGAGAGAGAAATTGATCTTCCGAGTCCTTGAGCAGCACAATTATTTGTTTTTATGTTGCATTTGGCACAAACCAAAGGACAACGCTAGAGTAGCTGGAGTGCATCAGCCAAACATCCTTTAATATACAAATTTCTTGCCACGATTTACCATCTCTTCCAGCACTTTTAGGCTTTGTCCACATATAACCGGGTATTCTCCAAAACAAACTTTTCCCTCATTTGCTATGTGTGGTCATGGCCTTAGAACTTCAAACCAAACTCAATTTGCTTTCCATTTACATTCCACACCTCTTTTTGCCTTTATCCCTATTTGTCTTCTGCATTTCATGGGGCTCTAAAGGGGGGGGCTCATTTATCAAACCTGTTCAAATCTTTATTTTTTTCATCTTGTTGATGGGGCATTGGTGAAAAGCAAAAAAAGCAGATAGTTCAGATATCAGTCAGGGAAGTATCTTCTTTTTCTGTCTTTACCTGCATCAGACTGACATTGATGTCCTTCTAGTACAACACTGCACTGACCAGACAAGCTGATAATGTGATGGAAAAAAATAATGTTCCATGTATTATCTTTTTAGTGGAGCTTTTAGCAGAGTTTCAGGAGCAGGACCACTCCTCACTCTCACCCCTTCTAGTTTTAGCCCTTCCTAAAACCACTATGTCCTGTGTCATCTTGCTCTGTAAGCCTCTCCTCCTCCTTGTTTTCCTACTTCACTCTTTTTCAATATGACCCCAAAAAAGGGGTCTTTAAAGGCAGACTCTTTTTCCAAAGCTTCCACACAATGCCTGCTATATATACCTAGCACAATTTGCATTCACTGACGATAATAAAGTGTTTCAACACCATGCTGATGTGTGGTCCTTGCTAGTGAAATCTGACTCTCTTTGCCTGTCGATGTGTTTCTAGGATTTATCAGTCAGTCAATGCAACACAGTGTTGTGTATGTTGTTTAATACAGTTTGCTGCAGCAGCAGATCTAGAGGATCTGGTCACAAGATAACATTAACACATCAACACTGTTCAAAGAGATACAGCTGGAGCTACTTTCAGACAGAGTGGATCAAAACATTTAAAGCTGGAGAGTCAACAACAGTTTGACACCACCTAGCACTGCAAACAACAACAGACCTCTCCCACTGTTTCATCTTATGTTGCCAAACTTTGGTCCATTTAATTAAGCTTATACCATAATCAAACTAAATTTAGCTTACTTGATGTAACCGATAGGAAGATTAACAGGTTATTGCACTGAGCTACACAGCTGCAGGTTCAGACATCAGGCAGACTGGCTCTGTCTCCCAGAGGTTTGAACACTCTGGACTCCATGCTGCCACATGTCCTGAGGTGTTCCTCCACTCACTACAACCGTTTCAGTGCAAAGATTCATTGAGGCTGTGAACGCTGGGTGAACTTCGGCTCATGTTTGACAAGCTCACCATAAGGGATTTGACTTTATGTGCATAATAGTTCCTCAGGTTGACCGAGGGCACCTCTTTTATCCCTTCGTTGAAATCACAGCTTCTCATTGCAATCTCCAGCTGTTTCTGTCTTTTGTAGAAGAGAGAGAATTTGTTAAATATCAGTGTAATTGGAAGCACAACAACCAAGATCCCAGCAAGGATGCAAGCTGAAGCAGTCAGCTTCCCCGCTATGGACATGGGCACCACATCTCCGTACCCGACAGTGGTCATGCTGACAGTGGCCCACCACCAGCAGGCCGGGATTGTGGACAGATCTTCACTGTCCTCCTTCTCTACCGTGTAGGCAACAACTGAGAAAAATGACACCCCCACAGCTAGGTAGAGAAGCAGTAGTCCCACTTCCTTGTAACTGTTTTTCAGGGTGGCCCCCAGGGAACGAAGCCCCGTAGAGTGACGAGCCAGCTTCAGGATGCGGAAAATCCTCATCAGCCTCAGCACTTGAGCAACACGTCCAAGATTGGCTAATGCAGGGCTGCTTTCAACAACCAGGTTTATGAGAAGTGTAAGGTAGAAAGGAAGTATGGACACCAGGTCTATCACATTCAGTGGATGCTCGAAGAAGTGAAGAGCATCTGGTGCTACCACAAATCTGGCAGCCAGTTCCAGAGTGAACCAGCCGATGCCGAAGTGCTCCACAGTCTCGAAACGGGGGTCCTCTTTGGGGCGCCCCTCACTGTCCAGCAGACTGAACTCCGCCATGCTGTTCATGCACATACTGGTGATGGACCCAAGCACCACCAGGATGGAGAGGACACTGATGATGCGGCTGGCTACAGAGTACCCAGGGTTATCAAGCATCAACCAAACTCGCCTCCGCAGGTGTCCAAGGAACTGTTTGTCAAACTTGTTTGCGTCACTGTAAAATTCCAACAGCTCATCGAAGGATGACGCGGTGCTCCCTTCCTCACTTCTGTCCTCCCAGTCCTTTCTGTTCTGGTCCATCTTCTTATCGTGGTAGGTGCTGCTGCAGCATGAGTCGATGAACAACTCGTTGATGCCCCAGTACTCAATCTCTTGACTGAAGGAGAAGATGCACAGCTCAGCCATGACGTGCAGCCTTCCTGTGTTGTAGAAATTCAGCACGTAGGGGAAGAGTGCTGGGTTCCTGTCAAAGTAAAACTCTTTCTCCTTGTCATCGTAGTCATCACACAGCTCCAGAATTGACTCTTTGGTCTGACACTGAAGTAGACGTGCAAGCCTTGTGTCAGGAAAGCGAGAGAGGGTGTTGGACTGAAGACGCCTCTTGAAGCCTCCTACATTGATGCGGATGGCAGCACTATCATCCACGTGAGCAGCACTGCACACTTTGCCAAGGGCCTGACCTGTCATGACTGGACGCATGAAAACACAGACAGAGCAAACAGTCACAACTGAACTGAGGGAGATGAGAGAGTCTGATGGAAACACAAGGTGAACACATCAAAGACAAAAAGTGAAATACAAGAATTAGAATTAGAAAGAATTAGATACAACTTTATCAAGGTTAGTCAAAAGAAGAGCTGGGGTCATTTCAAACATGTGTTGCCTGTTTTACATTTTAACATTAAGAGTAGTGGGAACAAAAACATACGAAGAGGGCAAGACTGGGTCGGTTTTTCTGTCTCTGCTTCACTTTTGTACCAAATATCCTGATGAATGCCACACTCATGGCACACTTCAGAGTTTTGATGGGAATTTTGTGGCATCAAGAACAAATATGATTTCCTTTGTGTGCAACAAGCACAGTGAATATAAAAGGACCAATACAGACTTAAAACAGATTGCACTAGCACAATGATGAACAGGGCTGGGTGGGTACCGGTACCTGGTATTGGTATCAGGCCGATACTGGTCTAATTTCAACCTATAGAGTTCTTGTTGGGCAGAAGTTGTCACACAGTCTCTCTGAGTGATGCTGACCAATCAGGAGGCTTCTTGCATCTTTCAGAGGAAGCCCCGCCCATGAGAACCATGAAGGAATGCAAATGCAAACTTTGTGAAACGTGAATGCAAAATCTGGAAACGTAAACGCAAATCCTGGAAGCACAAACGAATGTGTGGTTCGTGAGATGAAAACTTAGATCTAAAAAAAATATTGTGGATTTAACAAGAAAAATTACAATCATAAATATATTTCATATATTCATTGGTATCATTTGGATTCTTGAAATCACAATTTTGTTTGGTCTCAAATTAATTTTTTTTGATTGCATAACATTGACACAATTTTCTCTCTATACAAATTTGGCCCTGATCCTGGTGTAATTTTTAACAAAACCCAATTCCTATGAAGTTGGCATGTTGTGTAAGATGTAAATGAAAACAGAATACAATGATTTGCAAATCCTCTTCAACTTGTGTTCAATTGAATACACCACAAAGAGAAGATATTTAATGTTCAAACTGATGAACTTAATTTTTTTTGTGAAATATTTGATCATTTTAAAATCGATGCCTGCAACACGTATCAACAAAGCTGGGACAGGTTCATGTTTCCCACTGTGTTACATCGTCTTTGCTTCTAAAACACTCAATAAACATTTGTGAGCTGAGGACACTAAGCTTTGGAGCTGGAATTCTTTCACATTCTTGTTGATGAACAACTTCAGTTGATCAACAGTCCGAGGGTCTCTATTGTCATATTTTGTGCTTCATAATGCACCACACATTTTCAATATGAGAGTTCTGAACTGCAGACAGGTCAGTCTGGTAGCTGCACTCTTCTACTACAGAGCCACACTGTTGTAACAGGAGCAGAATGTGTCTTGGTTTCATTGTCTTGCTGAAATAATCAGGGACGTCCCTGAAAAAGACAAAGTGTCTTGGATGGCAGCAGATGTTGCTCCAAAACCTGTTTGTACCTTTCAGCATTGATGCTGCCTTCACAGATACTGGGTCAGCTACCCATGATGCCATGGGCACTAACACACCCCCATACCATCACAGATGCTGCTTTTGAACTTTGTGCTGAGAAGGAGGCGGTGTTTGTGTGTGTTGTTGATGTCTGACTTTGTCTTTGCATGGTAGAGTTTGAACTGTCACTTGTAGATGTAGTGATGAACTGTATTAACTGACAATGGTTTTCTGAAGTGTTCCTGAGCCCACGTGCTAATATCCTTTACACAATGATGTGGGTTTTTAATGCAGCGCCGCCTGAGGGGTCAAAGGTCACAGCCATTCAATGTTGGTTTTGGGCCTTGCTGCTTACATGCAGAGATTTCTCCAGATTCTCTAAATTTTACTGATTATATTATGGACTGTAGATGATGGAATACCTAAATTCCTAGCAATTGAAAAGTGAAAAACATTATTCTTAAATTATTTGGCCAGGACTGCCTTGAAAAAGAGGTTCTTAATCTCAATGGGACTTTCCTGGTTAAGTAAAGGTTGAATAAATTTAAAATCAATCACGCAGTTGTTGACAAAGTGGTGAACCTGGACCCATCTTTGCTTGTGAAGGACTGAGCTTTTAGGGGATTTTATACCTTTTATACCCAATCATGACACTCACCTGTTTTCAATCATCCTGTTCACCTGTGGAATGATCCAAACAGCTGTTATTTCAGCACCAGCAAATTTCCCAGTTTTTTTGTTGCCACTGTCTCAGCTTTTTTTGAAATGTGTTCATTTCATCCATTTTAAAATGAGCAAATATTTCACAAAAACAATAAAGTTAATCAGTTTGAACATTAAATCTTGTATTTGTGATGTATTCAATTGAGTATAGGTTGAGCAGGTTTTGCAAATCATTATATTCTGTTTTTCTTTACATTTTACACAACGTCCCAACCTCATTGGGATTGGGGTTTTCAGTATCAAACATCTCCCCCTACCTTTTTGAGATCAGGACATCCATATTAGCATCCATCTTTTAAGAAAAAGAGAAGGGCCCTTTTCAGACTTTTCAAATAAATGCAGAATCAACTGATCGACATATTCAGGTTCATGCCCAAAGATCAGACTGTGTCAAAGGAGGGAAGGTGCCTGGAGTCCCGTCCTCCACAGAGAGGCTGTGAAAATATTTTTTGTCTGTGAACATTATATTGAATTTAAATTGCACTCTCCTTAAAGCAATTTACTATTTGTAGTAAGGGTGAGAAGGGACATTAAAAACACAGCAGATAGTGAGTTTATCTTATGTGATAACTGCTTTGGATGGCATCAGCCTGGCATCCAGCACCACTGTTAGGAGTCTCAGATTTCCTGATTTGTCATTTAACTCTCACATCCAACAGATCTCAAGGACAGCTTTTATTCACATCACAATATCAAGTAAAAATCAGACACACCCTGTCACGGAGCGATGCAGAAAANGGCTCAGACTGGTACAGGTTCAGACTGGTACTGGCTCAGACTAGTACTGGCTCAGACTGGTACAGGTTCAGACTGGTACAGGCTCAGACTGGTACTGGCTCAGACTGGTACAGGCTCAGACTGGTACAGGTTCAGACTGGTACTGGCTCAGACTAGTACTGGCTCAGACTGATACTGGCTCAAACTGGTACTGGCTCAGACTTGTATAGGCTCAGACTGGTATAGGCTCAGACTAGGACTGGCTCAGACAGGTACAGGCTCAGACTGGTACAGGCTCAGACTAGTACTGGCTCAGACTGGTATAGGCTCAGACTAGGACTGGCTCAGACTGGTACTGGCTCAGACTGGTACTGGCTTAGGCTGTGTTTCCACTGGCCATCCTGACTATGCCAAAACCACACTTTGACCCCAAAGTTCAGTTCATTCAGCCAGTGTGACCACAAATGAACAGTGTTCAGGAATGGAACACCTCCTTGGCTTTGGCAAGAAAGAGGCAGTGAGGTGTGCTTGTACACGCACAAGCACGGATGCTGACAAGATGGATTATCCATGACATGTAATCGCCACAGCATCTTCTCTGGCCAATCATAGGAGGAAGAGGCAGAGGACGAGGAATTGGAAGATGAAGTGGAAAAAGCTGCTGATTCTGTGGCTGGTCTTAAAGTGGATGGGACTGCCTGAGCAAGTGCAGTGACTGAGCAGCCAGCACAATCCTACAGATCTTTTGAGGAAGTTCACTTGTTACAGTTAAAAAATGAAGTCTCATAAACGTCAGTGTACATATGTTTATTAATGTTCCAATTTTCAGCTCATCCTGTAAAATTCAATTTTTGTTTTAAGTGCTTTTTTCTTCACTAAACCTCTAAAATTCAAGTCTCTGTTTGTGTTTTCTTCATGCTAAAGTGTTTTTCTCTCACATAACATGCAGTAAATTGTAAAGGACACCAGATATTGAAAGTTTAAAGTGTTCCAGAAAAAATGGGCCCAAGTACCGACTCAAAGGACATTTTTTTACCATTTTATGGCCAACATAAGCAAATAGTCCAGGCAGGCATTTTTGAGTGCCGCTGTTAAAGGGTTAAAATGAGATTATCAGCGCCAAAATAGTATGTCCTAGCTTCTGGGATGGGCCAAGCAGGACTGCATCGATTTACTTCACGCCAAAGTCTCTATGACAATGGTCATGAAGTGTTGCAGTGAGAAGAGAGATCTGTGGTTTTCTCTGTAGAAAATGATTTCTGAGAGTTACTGAAATGGAAATGGTGGAAACAGAAGCTGGACTGTCTGGCAAAAAAAGGGACAGAAAAGCAGGAGGAAAAAAAAAGGAGCGTAATAGACCATGAGCCACAGGCTTAAACACAAACTAGAGGCTAATACACGTGCTGGAGTGAAAAACACAAGCTAAAAGCTATAACAGGAGCTAAAGGTCAAAAGAGGGGTCAGTCTGTTTGTGCTAATGTTGATTCCTGTCCACATGCAGCAGTTATTCTGCAGTGATCTGTTCAAACCTGAGAGTCTATCAATGAAATGAAGAGCAAGGTTATGTTTTCTCTGCTCGGTGAGGTCGGAGCTGGTAGATGAGCACTGGTTGGACATAATCAGGATTCACTTATGTTACATGACATGTTTCAGAGCAGTGAACAGTGCCAAATCCAGCTGCTAAACTACCGGACAGACTAATTCAATAAAGTTCCCTGGCAACAAAGAACGGATAAATAACAACAGTCTATGGTTATCTAAATGCAGGTAAGAATCAAACCAAGATCTAACATTTAGAGAACGTCCCCTCTTGGTTTTAATGGAACCTGATGAAGCCGTATGTCCCAGCAATTGTCATGTTTCAAACAACAACATAACTGTTAATAAATACCTGACCTTATCAAAATGTATCCAGTAAAAAGAAAGTAAAGTTAAAAAAACCTTCTCTCTAAAACAAACTCCTCTTGGTTCACCATGATAGTGGGGAGCAAAGGCTTGTGGGAAGCAGTCTTTATTGCTAGAGCTTATGCTAGTTTTCAGAAACTATTCACAGCTGGTTTAAGTAAGTATAAGTAAAATTAAATACTTTTTACATGCCTATATTTCAGCAAGCTGTTTAAAAGTCAATCCAGCATATTCATTTCATTGTTTTTGTATTTGTTATCTTAGAAAGATGTAGTTTTTTTGTGGGTGTACTTCAACATATTTGGATACTTGGAACCAGTGGCAGCGAGCCAATAGAAGGCTGCCCCACTGCCCCACCACCCACAACATTATCTTGAATAAATGAAATAAAAAATTAAATAGAAATGAAAAAGTAAAATGAAAAAATGTTCTTCACAGTATATATAAACATATTTTTAGATTTGCAGGATAAATTCTATAAAGTTCACGATGAGTAAAGTTGTTGAGTTCATCTGTGTCGTCTGATTGTTAACGTGTTCCCGCCCTGGGACACAAAAATCTTTGGCCATAGACTCCTGTTTTGAGTTGTACATGTGCTCCTCTTCAATACTAGAGATAGGACCGCATCAGAGCGCAACTGTCCTGCGCCAAGAGCGGAATGTAGCTGGATTTGCATACCACCACCCTCCCACCAAGGGGCCGACCTCACAGCCGTCTGTCATAAGTGCTGCTGAATGACAGGTTGAACCGCGGGAATCGGAGACGATCAGACAGATACGCAAAATGTAGAAGAAAAAAAAGGATCAGAGTGAAATCGCTTATAGCAACACCTTTTGAGAGGAGAACTTATCAGGAGAGGATCGATGTGAAAGAGGGCGGACATGATCAGCTGAACATTACAATCAATCAGCAGTCCATAGACCGAGGGAGGCAACTAGGGTTGTCATGGTATGAAAATTTAAGCTCATGGTTATTGTGACCAAAATTACCATGATTTTCGGTATTATCGCGGTATTTTTAAAAATGTGCTCAATATGTTGAGAAAGCACTGAGAGACCTAAACAAACTGAAATAGTTTAAAACAATCTAACAGTGTTGATTATATTTCAAAGTACAGGCAAAATCTCATCAAAAGTGCAATTATTAACATCATAGGAACAAAAGTTCAGCATGTAAACAGCTGTTTTTGCCCGACTGTACCGCAGAAACATTCTGCAGAGCAAATCACACCAAACAGGAAAACAAACAAACAAAGCATCTGATCATTCCAAAATAAAACACCATGTTCCTGCTCCCAACTTGAGCAGACACTTGAGAATAACTAATGTCGGGAGCAGGAACATGGTGTTTTATTTTGAAATGATCAGATGCTTTGTTTGTTTCGAAGCTTTTTCCTGTTTGGTGCGATCTGTACAGACGGGCAAAAGCAAACTCACAGTGAAACAGTTGTAGCTGCTGTCAGTGTCTAGCAGAGCAGACACTTAGTGGCGCATGCTGTGTGAATGCTCTAACTGAAAAGATAGTGCAGCGTAGCGCGCGGCGCTGATGTTAAGCGGAGCAGACGCTTCATATGTTAATTGAGAGTCAGAGGGATGATAAACTCCTGAGTGCTGTCGTCTCCTCCTTCCACCATGATTCAATTTCTAATCTCAATAAAGTTTAAACAGAAAGTGGAGGCTACACAGTCGCCTGTGCAGCTACTTCAGGAGATTCTGATCAAGATGGGAAACCACGGTTTTTGACATGACGGCGGTGATGGTTACCGTCAGCGTTTTTACCGGGGTTAACCGTAACATCGGTAACCGTTACATCCCTAGAGGCAATACACTCGCTCTTTTTCCAGGAGCTGGTTTAGCAACAAGGCTTGGCTAACTGTACATAGTGAGGCTAACGCTTTATTTTTATTTTTGCACTTTTCAGAAAAGGCAAAGAGGCATGAACAAACTGGGATCAACATGGAAAACACGCTGTGCCTAGCCATGTTTGGAAAAGCAAACATTTCATGTCAGCTTGATGAAGGCTACAGGATAGGGATCCGTAAACAATGAAGAGGTTGACTAAAACAGGCACATCCTGTCTAAACTAACAGACTGTGTCAAGTTCTGTGGAGCATTTGAGCTTGCCCTGCGTGGCCATGATGAAAGCGAGAGCTCAGGAAATCCTGGTGTTTTCAGAGGATTGGAGGATTTTGTAGCATCACTGGATACAGTTCTGCATGAGCACCTGCAGACTGCCACTGTGTTTAAGGGAACATCAAAGACTGTACAGAATGAACTCCTGGACTGCATGCTGTCAGTTTGGACAGAGTGTATCTGGGGGAAATCAGGAGTGCAGACTTTGTTTCTATCCAGGCTGATGAAACCATGGATATTTCCACTCAGTGTCAGCTGGTGCTTGTGATCCACTACATTGACAAAGCCCATGATGTCCAAGAGAGGCTTTTGGAGTTCATGCCTCTCCAAAGTGCCACAGCTGATTTAATCGTGACAGCACCTCTGGATAGATTTAGCTCCATTCTCCCTGATGACCAGAAGAGCAAGCTCATTTCTCAAGCATATGATGGTGCCAGTGTCATGAGAGGAACCACAGGTGGTGTGCAGAAGAAGGTCCAGGATGTCTATGTGAATGCACACTATGTCCACTGCTACGCTCACCAACTGAACCTCATCATGCAGCAGGTGACTTCTCATATCCCGAAAGTGAGGAACTTCTTCTCAGATCTGGCTGGATTCTCTGGCTTTTTTTCCAGATCACCAAAGAGAACCAGTGTGCTTGATAGAGTGGTGGCCCACAGACTCCCCAGAGTGAGCACAGTGAGGTGGAACTTCCACAGCTGAGCTGTGACCTCTGTTTTTAGCACAAAGTGTTTTGAAACCATCTGTGACTCAGNGGGGGGGGGGGGGGGGGGGGGGGGGGGGGGGTTGTAAGGCTCCTGGAGGATGACAGTTTCAGCTTCTTCCTCAAACTGTTCCACTTTATCATGCCCCATGTTGACATTCTGAACAGCCAGCTCCAGAGGCGGACCATTTACCCAGAGTTTGTCCAGGGAATCATTAAGCAGTTCACAGACAGCAGACAAAAGATCAGGTAAATGGATTTGTATGTTGTGCTGATTAATATTACTGATATTGTGTCTATATCTTTGATGCTTGAGCAACTTAACATTTCTTGTTTTTTTTACTTGGCAACTAACTTTTCTCTTCTGGTTCTATTCTGAGATTCCCTCTCTAGGGAGTGGCAGTGACTCTCAGCTTACCTAGAAATGCTGCACACTGGGCCCAGGTGATCTTCAGAGAAGAGCTACAGAGGTGAGACAGTAGCTAAAGGTGTGTTGGAAGACTTTTGCAATGTTTTTTAAAAAACAGCAGTACTTCATTTTGAGAAAGTGGGGAATACAACTGAAAATAGGCCCTGTTTAACCTCTGAAGACCCGAGCATTTGTTTGGTGTGCATGTTTTATTTCTCCTTACTATTCAGGACCAGTAACACCTAACAAGTATAAGAACTGAACTTGGTCTTTGCACAGACAATTATGTTTTTAGTGTTAGTAGATGGCTACGAGTTTTTAGTTATAAGTGTTACTGTTCATAACAATACTTTTTTCTCACTAAAATCGGTGTGAAGTTGTGCTATCACCAAATAGTGATAGGTTTAAGTTTTAAAAATGAAGTTTCATGGGTTTGAATGGCAGAAATGTAACGTCCACATATGTGGGTGCCAGGTCTTTAGGGGATAATATAATAGTCTACTTTTATAGATGTGCTTTGTTAATTTGCTTTGTTGCTATTAAACTAACACATATATTGATACAATAAATTGTTTTATATTTTATTACTAAGTCATATATATTGGAAAGCTAGCCTATAGCTACCTCCATATTGCATTAAATTGGTGCATTTACTTTTTTTGGTTTGTAACACTATCTTGGGCCATGCAAGAGAGTGATTTGCTTTCACAAATCATCCGGTCAGTGCTGCCCTGAACACACCATGGAGGCTCACCCTCAGCTGAGCTAAAGCAAGCTGAAAACTGAACTGGCTCTGATCTATAGCAATGATCAGTTCATGAGATGCAGTGGTACTGTGGCTCTGTACCAGCTCTTTATGGGGAATAGTCTTCAGGACACCTTCTCAGAGACTGTGCTCCTGCTGAATGTCCTCGTCACCACTCCTATGAGCACAGCTGAATTTGAGAGGTGCTTCTTGACACTGAAGAAAATCAAGACCTTCCTCAGGAACGCGATGTCACAGGATCGGCTAAACACATTGGCCATGCATGGAGAAAAATCTCATCAAACCATCCCTGACTTTAACCATCGAGTCGTTGAGAAAACTGCTTCTCAAGGACAGCAGGGCAAAACTTATGCACTAAACATATGTACTTGACATTATAATGTTGCTTTTTTGTTTTCATTTATGGAAATACTCTGGTTTGTTTCCTTAGTATGTTTGCTTGCTTTTTAGTATATGGGTCAGAGACGAATAAGGATTTGAAAATTGGAAAAAAATTGCCTGTTTAGCCACTTTCTATCTTTGTTAGAGTGTTCTGTATACAACCTAACAGCAAGGATTTGTTTTGAAAGTTTAATTAACATTTTTCAGGTAATCACATGATTTTTTTGCATGAAAATTGTCCGTATTGTATAATGAAAAAAGCTTTTAGAATTGATTTAATGTCAATGATTGTTGGTGTTTCAAAGTTAATAGATAACAACAGCTCGAGCTCAACAAACAGTTACTGCTCAGAAAATAACATTTTCATCACAATTGATGTCATATATTTAGAGAGTTATATTGAAATGGCTTCATCGGTTCCTCTTCACTACACTTTATTCAATGCTAAAAAGAATAAAAAAAGATGGACATAGTCTTAAAATGTTGGACAGTAAAGGTAAAGGGGTTGTTATTCTATCCTCAACTAAACAAAGCATGTTTGAGGAATATAATTTGAAAAACTGGGCTGAAGTCCTAGACTTTGTCATTGTTTTTTTAAGTTATTTTTTTTGTCCTTTGTGCCTTTATTATATAGAGGAGGACAGTGGATAGTGTCGGAAAGGGGAGAGAGAGTGGGGAGTGACATGCGGGAAATTGGCCACAGGTCGGATTCGAACCTGGGCCGCCCGCTTGAGGACATAGCCTCATGGTGCGCAGCCATATCCACTCGGCCATCCGCGCCCCAGACTTTGTCATTGTTACCCAGAATGACATGCTGTTACCCAGGAATGACCACTGCAGGATTTCAGAATTATCAAACACTTGATATTGGGTAGACTCATTGAATTTCTTGAATTTGATGACTTGAATTAAACTGAGCTGAGTTGAATAGTTTAATGACTTAGATTTGGACTTTTTTGAGGTTGGATGCAGTGAAGCAGCTATTTTAAAAAAAAAAAGTTAAGATCCTAAGGGTTATGGAATATTCTTTTTAGCTGCTCTGCCTGATCATTTCATTCCTAAATCATTAAACCCTGCGTCCTTTTTATCAAGATACTCAGATCTAACGTGTGGTTCAGCATTTTTCCTGACCCTGAAAAGTCTCTGCAGCTCTTTGTTAGGCAGTGACTCAATTGAACCTTAAATATCAAAAGCTGCTAAAATCTACTCAAATCTTATTCACTTGAACTGACTCTGTATGATTTTCATCACATTTAAACATAATTATTGGTTCATTTTGGGTAATAACTTCACAAAAATCTGTGATATCTGTGATAAGTACTGCCTAAAAAGCTACAGATACTGATATAAATCTGCATTGACTAACATATCCACACTGGATAACAGCGGACATGTCCCAGATAACAGAATGTTTTTGTTATCCAGGAAGGACAAAACAAACTATTTCACTTCATAGTCAGGCACTAAAAAGGTCTACTGTGTAAAATTTTAACTTAATCTTCATCACCTCAATATCATTTTTAACATGAAAAGTGTCTTTCTTAAATGTTTCAATATTTTAAAACTTTATTGGCGTTATCCAGGAGGACACGTGATTTGAGGACATGCTGCACCAGTGACAGAAAAAAATCAACATTTAAGAGAGACTAGCAGATCTTTATGTAAGTTTAGAGGGTCCTTCAGAGTCTGTTGGATTATTCAGCAGCCTCATATGATTATCTAAATTTAATTATGCTTTTATAAAGCCACTTTCTGTGTGTTATCCAGGAGGGAAATTTGGAAATCTAAACATCCAGACAAAAATATTTCTTGCATAAATATGTAAATAAACCAAGTGCTGTGATTGTATTTGTTTACATCATTGTAAATATCAACAAAATTATGCTCCAGTGCATAATATATATTTTTTAAATTTCTGATATGTTTTGCACATTTGTGTATTCCAATTTTAAGCCCAAGTGTTATCCTGGAAGGAAATATCTGCATTTTGGAGCTCAGTAGCTCCTTAAATTATTTTTTTTTATGTTGAATAAATATGTGAGTAAGTACAGCAGTGAGAGTTCAGTAATGTAAGGTGGTATTTAAAGAACTATATATATTTTTAACACTATACTTATGCTTCGGACAACAAAAATGACATTCCACGTCTATATTTTGGAGTTATAGCCCCCCCTGGAGAAAACTTCACCAGCTGCCACTGCTTGGAACTATTATTAAATCACCAAAAGTAACGACAATAGAAGTAAAACACATTGTTCCTTACATTTATACATCCAAAGCAGTTCAATGCTTATTTATCAACATTCATTTCAATTTTTCAACGCTTCATTTTTTTTTTCATTACCTTGATGACGGAAGGGTTTTTTTATACAAATCAAACTAGGCATTTATTCAAGCCTAAAAGCAAATGATTTCCCATATTCTGACTTCACATTTTTAAAAATAGTACACCATTTTGAAAATGGTGCATTAAGTGTGACTGAATACTGGCCAATATTAATGGGAGTAGCTCAACCGGAAGCTTCCGTGTAATTTTAAAAATGCCCACTGTGAGATTACGGACCATGAGAAATTCAAGTAGAGAAAGTGTACCCTGCGTCCCCGGTCTCCCCTACTGACTTCAGCGCGTGCCTGAACGACCCACACACCTGTAAGAGGAACTCTGTCATCAAGTCCATCCATAGCATGTTGTAGTCCTACAGCCAAGTTCTGAGCTGACGGTAAAGAAAGACCGAGCTTACCCCTGGAATTGAACCGGCGTGGTCTTGTGACGGCGGGAGGAATCCTCCATAGGGAGTCGGCACGATGAGAAGGATGCGCGCTGTGAGTCGGCGCAAATGCGATGTTTCCACCAAACTGAATTAAACTGACGTCGCTAACAATAGAATGATTTTCCCACAGGCAGGAATAAATAGAGTCCCCTCCTAAAAAGAGAGCTGGAGGCTGGTTGAAGCTGGCAGTCCTACACTCCTCTGTCTTCCTCCTGCTGCTACATGAAGCCTCACATCTACAAGTGGAGAGTGAAGGAGCCAAAGGCGCTGTCTGCCGTCCTCCTCCTGCTGCTGTCAGGAGAGGCTTTCTCTCCCCTCACCTCCTTTCTTCTTTCTGTCTGTTGCTGCGCAGCAACATGTAGCTCCCCCTCTGCACCGCCCTCCCAAAGAAATCTCAACATCACAGTAATAAAGGGAAGCACCTCACCTACCAACCCACAAAGAGCGGCACGAAGACCGCGCGCACGCAGCGTAAAAATAGACTGAGGCGATTGAGGTGCTGCTGTAAAAACAGGCTTTCTCCTGAAACACACCCGCTCCACGGGCTTCATCTTCACACAGAGACTTTATCATGTAATATGATCGGAGCACACAGCTCCATTTGATCAGAGAAGGATAGAGAAAGATGGCACCACTTAAAGGGCTACTCCGTCAACTCACACTACTTCTCTCCTTAAATGAAGACGATAAACCTCCTGCTGAGGTCCAGGGGCCTCAGCAAGACCGCCTAAAATCCTCTTTTCATTCACAGTCACTCTTGCTAGTTTTGTGCTGATAGAGTTGCTCAGTATCATTGATCATATGTAGCTCACCTTATATTTTTATGAACAGTCACAATTTTTCCACAAAATGAGAAATGTTGAACAAAATCTATATTAGGGTCAATGACGTGACGTCCCTTTTTTGTGTCTGAGTGCGATATTTCCTTCCATCATGAATTGAGTATTTCATCACATGTATTTCTTTATTCTATGAAACCTGTGTTATTTGAACACATCTTTAAACTATTAAAATATAACATGTTTTTTTGTGTTTTGGTTCCTCAAACCCCCAAAATGTCAGGTGGTGCAACCGTCCTGACAAGTATCCACAGTAATTAAACTCTAAAAATTGAATGTCAGTTATTGTAAATGGAAATTAAAAATACAGTGGCATTATTTTATGCTTGAACCTTTTTAAATAAAACATTCTTTGCAAATAAAAAGAATTTTAAAGCTGTTGAGAAATTTAAAAAACTTTTGTCCTGTAATTTTCACCTTGTCAAATGTCAGGGTGGTGCAACCGTAACATTAGACTTTTATTTTAAAGTGAAGAGAATAAAACGGGAAACAGGAAACTGCATCAGCCAGAGGAGCCCAAATGACATTTGTGACCAAGTGGAAAAGTTTGTAGATTTCTCTGAAATATTGATAAAAAAGGTTTTTTCACTTCATTGGTGAGTGGAACAATTTCCATGTCAGGTGGTACAACCAATGTAATAATGTGAAATGTTATTTTAACATCAAATTATTTATCTTTTTCACAAATAAAAGAAATGAAACACACAAAATGAAAATGTATGAGTCACTACAGAAACTTGAGAGATACTTGCCAATAATTTCACACAGAAAAAATAACAGGAACATATAAATATATTTTCATATATTTGGTTGCACCACCTGACATTTTTGGGTGCTCAAATTAAAAATACTAAAAAATTATTAACCTAAAAACTTTGAAATGTTGGTCAACTACTGAAATCTGTTAGAAAACATAATTCTTCTCTCAGAAATATGTTTTTTATCCATTTTCAAAGAACTTTTTAAAAATACGTTTTTAGACCCTCTTTTTGTCATTGACCCATTAATGTCCCAATGACAACACAAACAGTGAAAAATGTAGCTGCATAAAAGTTTCATTCATCAGTTTAGAGTTTTAGAGCCAGGAAAATGAAAAGACAAAGTCTCCAATTTTTTGTACTTGGGGGGGGGGGGATCAAAATGTCAAAGTCAAAATGTAGAGAAAAAATAATTTAGAAATAATTATACATTAAAAAACTAACAAACAGAAAGCTGATTAAACTGCTTCCATATCAAAACTGCTTCAGCTCATCATGTTACTGACTTTCTTACAGGTTAGAGTCCTAGAAGAAAATCCTTTGTATTTCTGTCAGATATCTATGGGAAAGAAAAGACGATGATTTTATATTCTAGTTATGATCTGAATATAAGGTACCAGCTAAAAGTTTCAGAACCCCCATTTTTTTCCTTTTTGGTTCAAAATATGTCTCATCGTACTCTGAAATGAAAATGTAGAACAAACTAACAACTGAAGTTCATAAATAAATCATGGAATCAATTTATAAATCCAAACAGCTGGGCACACTCCTGTCGTTCTTTCTAGAATGAAAATCAAATATTCTTCTGAGTTCTTGGAGCTCTGTTCCAGCAGAAGTTCCTCTAAATGTTGGTCATTTGTAGGTTTCTTTTCTTTCACTCTTCTGTCCAGTTCATCCTGAAGCAGCTCCACAGGGTTTAAGTCTTCAGACAGAGACTGTGCTGACACTGCCCTCCATCTTTCCAAGCTGACGCTCTTCTTCTTTGGTATTTTTCTGCAATTTCGTCTTTTTCTTACCCTCACTCTTTTTTAATTTGCTTCTCCTTCCCCCGTGCTGCAGACCACCATGTCTGACACACAGCCCTGAAGCCTCACAAACTGTGGTCTGTTGGTGAGGTAATCGATGGTCCAGGCAGCCAGGTGACAGTCCACTCCTGCTCCTTCAAGCTTCCTATAGATTCCTGGGTGTTCACCTCAATAACAAACTGGAGTGGTCACACAACACAGACGTCCTGTACAAGAAGGGCCAAAGTCATCTCCACCTGCTGAGGAGACTGAGGTCCTTTGGAGTGTGCAGGACTCTGCTCAGGACTTTTTATGACTCTGTGGTGGCCTCTGCACTTTTCTCTGCAGTGGTTTGCTGGGGGGCAGGGAGCACAGAGAGGGACAGAAAGACACTTAACAGACTGGTCAGGAGGTCCAGCTCAGCACTGTGGGGGCCTTGAGCAGCTCATTCAGCAGCAGGCTGAGGCTCCCCTCCTGTAAGACTGAGCGCCACCACAGGTCATTTCTACCAACAGCAATAAGACTGTACAATCACAACATAGCTGGACTCTCACCTCATGTCACTTGATCTCCAAAAAAATCACTTTAATGGTCGCTTTTTGTTGTTCTTGTCTTTTTTTGGGGTTTGTGTCCCATCATTCTTTGTAAATGGTGTTATTCTTATTCTTTGTAAATAGTGCAAGTTTTTATATTTTTTTCTAAGTTGCTAATTTCTAATTAATATCTAAGTCTTTATCATTATAGTAATAAGGATAATAGTAGTGGTAAAAATAATGATAATGATTATTATTGCTGTTGTTGTTATTATTATAATTATTACTATAGCTAATTGTTTAGCTTATTTTTCTTATCTTATTTGTTTTTTTTATCTTTATTCTACTTCATTCAATTTTATTATTTTATTTCATTGTTGTAACTTTTGCACTTGGGATGTTTGTGAGCTGCTGTGACATGGAAATTTCCCCCATGGGGGATCAATAAAGAATATTCTACTGTATTCTATTTTATTCTATTGTATTCTGTTCAGTACATTCCAACTTATTCAAACAAGTTCAATTTTAAACATTCAGCTCTTAAAGGACTACTGTACCATGACTTTTAGGGCTAAAAGATTTATCGATATCGTATCGATATCAAGATATGAAAATTTAAGCTATTAATAACCCAATAACAAAGATATCAATGATGTAGATTTTCCAAGCCCCCCCTGCATGTAAAGCTCACACAGTCTCATGATTATTGGTGACTTTCTGTGAATGTGGGTGACTGACAGTGAACTCTAATCAATCAACCCCACTTTCCACATCCTGTAATATTATCATCCTTTTATTTTTCTGAAAAAATGCTTAGTTTTCATTTATCCTGGAGTCTTACTGTATCATATTGATATCTAAATATCTGGCATTAATATTGAGATATGAAATTTTGTCCATATCGTTCAGCCTTAATGACTTTTCGGGTCTGTTTCATCAAAACTTTTAGAGATATTTAACTTTTTTCATAATTTTGGTCCCTTTGAAATAAATGGAAGAGTCCCCAAAATGTGTATATTTCAGGACATTTTTCAGCCCCTCTCATTCTGTCATATATTCAACCAGAAACTTCATTCAACCTTCAAAAACATCCAACCATATTTTGACTTTTTTCAGTTTCTCAAGTGTTTCTAATTTTTCATAGAATTCATAGTGTCTTCACAGTGACCCTTCTAACTACGTAACATGGATATTATCACAGATGGCTGCAGTGAAGCGGATGACACTGCTGCCTCACAGCTCGGAGGTCACCAGTTCTGTACAGGGCATACTGGGCCCAATTTGGGCCTTTCTGTGTGGAGTCCACATGTTCTCCCTGTGCATGCATGAGTTCTCTCCTGGTACTCCAGCTTCCTCTCACAGAGCAAAAAGATGCTCATCGGGTTGATTGGTGACTCTAAATTTCTGTGGGATCACACTGTGCCACATGCCTTTCAGAGCTGGGGCAGTGATCCAAGGATACACTGACCTCATAGTCAAAGAAACAAAGAGAGTAGAAGGTTAAGAACAGGTCAGGGAACTCAGTGAGGGAGACCTCTAAGGTTCTGTGTGCCCGCTCACTTCAGGACAGTTTGAAGAAAAGTCTGATTGGAGGGTGAGGCTTTAGAGGAGCAGCTCAGCACACCTGTCATTCAACCAGCTCCACCACCCCCACCACCTCCTGAAATCAACAACCATTAACCATCTGCCTTCATCCATCTATTGGTTATTTTGTTAATTATCAATGTGACTGGGACTCATGCATCACCAGATTTTTGTTCATTCAATGTGTTTTTGCCATTACTGTTTAACAATGCAAAAATTCCCTTTGGTTGTAACTTAAAAGCTAATCATTTATTACACACCCCTGAAAAACCACTTGTGGAAAAACCCCTCCTTTGTCCAACCATGTTACAGTCTCCCTGAAGGGTTGAGCAGGACTGGGGGTCGTCCTGTGATTGGGTCCTCCATACAGGCCATGGGCAGGCAGCACACACATACACACACAAACACATACACACACGCATGCACACACATACTCACGTGCATACACACACACACACACATACACATACACACACGCACACACATACACACGTGCATGCAAACACATCCACACGCATACACACACACATGCATGCACACACACACACACGTACACATGCAAG
>RPOG01001592.1:56974-138260 GCA_008086565.1 Thalassoma bifasciatum
ACACACATACACACACCTTTCATTTGACTCCCAATAGAGGAAAAGCAGTGATAGCAGATGATCCCAAATCAGAACTTGGAATCAGAATCAAAATCACCTTTATTGCCTAGTACCTTCAAGAAGCGGACAAGATATTTGACTTCGTTTTAACTGTGCTCTCTTTGTATAAAAACAAGTAAGACTAAACATTAGATATTATCAAATATATAAAAGAATAAATATTGAGTAACAACAATTTAGAAATTTCAGGAATACAGAAATTTGTACAAAAAAAAGAATATATATAACCCAAAACCAGTGAAGTTAGTGTGTTGCGTAAATCATAAATAAAAACAGAATACAATGATTTGCAAATCCTTTTCAACTTATATTCAATTGAATACACAGAAAAGACAAGATACTTAACGTTCAAACTGAGAAACTTTATTTTCTTTTGCAAATAATGATCAACTTAGAATTGAATGGCAGCAACACATTGTAAAAAAGTTAGCACAGGAGCATTTTTACCACTGTGTTACATCACCTTTCCTTTTAACAACACTCAGTAAACGTTTGGGAACTGAGGAGACCAATTTTTGAAGCTTTCAGCTGGAATTCTTTCCCATTCTTGCTTAATGTACAGCTTAAGTTGTTCAACAGTCCGGGGTCTCCGTTGTTGTATTTTAAGCTTCATAATGCACCACACATTTTCAATGGGGGACAGGTCTGGACTGCAGGCAGGCCAGTCCAGTACCCACACCCTTTTACTATGAAGCCACGCTGTTGTAACAGGTACAGAATGTGGCTTGGCATTGTCTTGCTGAAATAATCAGGGGCATAGGCAGAGACAGTGAGGGGATGCCCAACGCCAACGGCAGCGGGAGCCCGCTGAGCCGGCCCCTCAACCTGCACAGCAAGGGCTCAACAGCTAAACTGTACAACTGTCCAGAGAGGGGACAGCCCTGCCTAATCCCTCGCTGTACAGGGATTGGCCAGCTCAACCCTGCCCCCATCTTCACCAAACACTGTGCACCCCTGTACAAAAACCCAAGCCACGAAAGAAACCCATCACCAAAACCAAAAGCCTCGAGTGCAGAAAACAGGTAAGAGTGGTCCACCCGGTCAAAGGCTTTCTCCTGGTCTAAAGAGACAATACCCACATCCAAATCAAACTCCTTACAGACATCAAACACATCCCTGATTAGAAAAACATTGTCCATAATTGTCCCGCCTGGGACACCATAACTCTGGTCCTGGTGCACGACGCTTCCCAAAAAGTCTCTCAGCCTGTTGGACAGAGCTCTGGAAAGTATCTTATAGTCCGTGCACAAGAGGGCTACTGGCCTCCAGTTTTTTTAAAGTGCCAGGTCCCCTTTTTTGGGCAGCAGGGAGAGCACTGCCCTCTGACAGGACACTGGGAGGGATCCTGTCCTCAGACTCTCCAGCAGCACAGCATGGAGATCAGCTCCAATAACATCCCAGAAGCACCTGAAAAAGTCTGCAGACAGCCCGTTGATCCCAGGGGCGCGGCCTGCAGCCATCTGAGCCACAGCAACACTCAGCTCCTGTAGAGTCAACTCAGCATCCAGAGCAGCTGGCGCAATGATATGTGTTTTCATTCATTCATGTAACCTGCAGTTCAGCAGAAAAGCACTGGAACTAAAATCATTATTTTAAGTTGTTAAAGACACAACAGTCAGTGGTGTGTGAGTGTGTATGAGTGTTTCAGTCAAAACTGATGGTTTCCTGTTACAGCAGTCTGTGCCATCAGTGTGTGGATGTGGTGTGGATGGGTGAAAGATCAGAAGTGTAAATGTGTTTTCTGTGCTCAGACAGACTGGAAAAGTGCCACATAGGTACTGATCCATTTGATCCAGTTACCATTTATTAGCACACACTTTGCTTCCAAGAAGGGCACCTCTACAATCAACATCTCTGCTGACGACGTGAGGAGTCATCTGATGAGACTCCACTCGACAAGGCTGCGGGTCCTGATCATAGACTGTATAATGAGTGGATGTAACGACGTTCAGCTCAAACTGAAGCCTCCAGCAGATGCCCCGCCCCCTGGTGTCTGGCTGCAGTATAGGTCATATGCCCCGCCTCCCCATGTATTCCAGATATGAGCCGGGAAAACTTAAAAAAATTATGATACCTGGTAGAAACGTTTCTCTCATCTTTACGCTAAGGTGGTATGATGATGTCATCTGGCTGCATGGTGTTCAGGTGTTTTTTTTCCTGAGAAGTTAGTTTCTCATTAGTTATTGGACGTTAAAAACCGCGATATAAGTTTTGTTTTACGATAGTTGACAGCTGCCGTTCGTGAGTAGTTTTTACCGGGGATATAAGAAACTTCAGGAAAGAGCCAAAAGGAGACTAAACCTTCTGAAGGAGAAGAAATAAATATTTTTATTTCTCTTTTTTACTCTACTCCACCGGAAATTCTCTACTGCGCAGACTCTGGCTGCACAATGGCGGCTAGAGAAACGGGGTTTTTTGGCTTCAAAATCGTAGAACGGTGACAGGCGGAGCCATGCTGTCCATTCTATATACAGTCATTGGTCCTGATGGTGTGAGCCCCAGGGTGCTCAAAGCCTGTGCCTCCCAGCTCTGTGGAGTACTACAGCATGTCTTCAACACGAGCCTAAGTCTGCAGAGGGTCCCTGTGCTGTGGAAGACATCCTGCCTCGTGCCTGTGCTGAAGACGCCGCGTCCCTGTGGCTCCAAGGACTACAGGCCTGTGGTGCTGACCTCCCACATCACGAAGACCCTGGAGAGACTGGTATTGTCGCAGCTCCGGCCCCACATGGTGTGAGCTGAACTATCTGCAGCTCAACGTGGCAAAGACCAAAGAACTGGCAGTGGACCTGAGGAGGACCAAGGTGCCTGTGACCCCTGTCTCCATCAAAGGGGTCAGTGTGGACACTGTAGAGGATTACAAGTATCTGGGAGTTCACATAGACAATAAACTGGACTGGTCTAAGATCACTGACGCCCTGTACAGGAAAGGCCAGAGCCGCCTCTATTTTCTGAGGCGGTTGAGGTCCTTTAACATCTGCTGGACTATGCTGAGGATGTTTTATGAGTCTGTGGTGGCCTGTGCTATCTTGTATGCTGTGGTGTGCTGGGGCAGCAGGCTGAGGGTAGCTGACACCAACAGACTCAACAGACTGATCTGCAGAGCCAGTGACGTTGTCGGAGTCAAGCTGGACTCTCTGACTGAGGTGGCAGAGAGGAGGACTCTGTTCAAGTTGTGTGGCATCTTGGACAACGTGTCCCACCCACTTCATGAGGTGTTGGTCAGCTACAGGAGTACTTTTAGTACGAGACTGATCCCACCTCGAAGCAGAACAGAGCGCCACAGGAAATCATTCCTCCCTGTGGCCATCAAACTGTACAACTCCTCACTCTGAGTTAAACAAGGTTTTACCCCGGACTCTTTTCATTCAAGTTACTAAACATGTAAATAATAAGAAGTGCAATAACTATCTATAATGTATGTCACCACTCTGTGCAGTATCAGTAACTTATTTTATCATTATGTCAGTACTTGTGCAATGTCCCATAACTGTGTCAGCATGTATATAACTGTAGATTTTAAGTAGATTATACATATTTGATTTAATTTCTTTTTTTAAAATTATCTTATCTTACTGTACTTTATATTTTATATCTTTATATCTTATGTTTATATTTCATTTTCGTTGTATAAGATGCACATGTTTATATTTGTACTTTCTTAATTCAAACACTGTCTGAATGGGAGTAACTTTAACTAAAAGCAATTTCCCCTAGGGGATCAATAAAGTATTCTGTTTCTGATTCTGATTTAGTGCACACTTTTTGACAACTGGGCCACAAGGAAGAGCGACTGCCTCCTCCAGCCCCCCTCTGCACACCACTGACATGAAATCTAAAACAAAAATAAAGGTGCTTCAATCATTTAAAAGGAACATTAGAAATTCTCTCTCATTCAGAGAAAATTCTCAGTCTTGAGATGAGCATAATAAAGCTGAGACATCAACCATCAGCAGCCAGCTAGTTTTGTCCTCAGCACACTGGAAAAACAGAAACCTAAACAAGTGTTTGTATCTTATTTTTAGTTACGTTTTAATGACATACTTGATATGAGCCACATTCAACTAACAAGTCCAGAAAAATGTCTCATGAGAAGATATTTACAGACAAAGAATAATGTTTTAACTGCTTGAAAAATAAATTTGTGAGTCATTTTTGTCTTTAAGTATTTTGAAATAAGACATTTCTACTGGTTCGGTGAATGTGGCTCAAAGTAAGTCTAAAAAAGACATTTTTGGTCAACAATAAGACAAACACTTGATAGATTACAATTATTAGTATTATTGTTATCATTTTAATTTACTGATAGGATTTAACAAGTCGTTTTTCACACCTGTCTTTTTAAAGAAGAAAGAAAACAAACAAACAAATGAAAGTGTTAAAGGAGAACTTTTGGATGCCAGGTTGCTACTAAAGTGAAACAAACTTTAATTCTCTTTGTTTCTATGAAGTTACAGACATTGTCCCCACACACCTGTCACACTCCCTCACACAAACACACCTTTTTTCCACACATACACATCATCACTGCCGAGCATGTGAGCTTGGGCGACACATAACTGTAATCTGTCCCGGATGTAGCTTTAACTCCTTCAGAGCCAGTTTTCCCAGCAGCACTGATACAGTCAGGACTGTGCTCTCTCTCTCTCTCTCTCTCTCTCTCTCTCTCTCTCTCTCTCTCTCTCTCTCTCTCTCTCTCTGACGCGTGCACGCAGACCAACCTGAAGCACCGCAGCGACAAACACTGAGTGGATGGATGGGTGGATGGATGGATGGATGGGGTGAGCAGAAACACTGACAGAAGACTCAGAGACAGAGGGCTGTGATGTAGAGATACTTTTGTCTCACTGAAAGAAACATGGAGACTACCACAGCCCCCCCACTGACGGCTGCTGTGTCCCCCGCCCTGGCGCACCGCGCGGAGATCCTGGAAAACCCGCTCCAGGTGAGTCTGCCTTTGTTTGACTTAGTTCACTTACAATACTCAGAGGAAAGAAGAGGTCAAACACTCTCACCTCACAGTCTCGCGGGGTGTGTGAAACGCACTTGAATGAAAAATTATGGAACAAGTTTGTGCATGAAAAGCTGTGAATGATTAGTACGAATAACTTTTATTCTACTCTTTGACAGTTGAAATTATATACTTCCATCGTTCATCTTTATATGTAGAAAATGCAAAATGAGAGTGTCTTCTTGTTGGCATTTTTAAAAATACAAATTCAAGATAATTAAACCATAGCCAAAACAAAAACAAAAAACTAAAAATCATCACAGTCCCTTTTGAAAAGTGTCTCTTGTTAAAGCTCCTGGGCTGAAAGTTCACCTCTTCCTCTGTGGATGAGTCAGTCTACAGGTCAGAATGTGAGCTTATGTATAAATTGACCTGTGTATGTAAAAAGGACTGGTGGAACTGGTTGAGCTGGTCACTTCTACAGCAGATTGCAGATATAAGAGACAAGTGTTTATGTTTTTGTTCTGCTTCGACCTTTTTATGTGTGTTATGTGGTTATTTATTGATAAATTGATTGATTGATTGATGTAGAAACAATTTCATCCTACTTAATAATAGTGGCCTGTAGACCAATTTGGAGCAGGATGTTACACACTTGAGCTTTGATTGAGTTTGTCAACACAAGCAAACAAACTTCAACGTCAAAATATGAAACATGTCTAAAATTTGCTCTAAGGCTCACTGAGGTTGGCTCTCCACAGAGGGATCTCAAACACATGAGTGTGTGATTGGTCTTTAACTTGTTCAGAACTTTAACCTTGAGAACAAACTTATAAAGCCGAAGCGTATTGCAGTGTCCTGCATGGATTCTTTTTTGTCCATCCAAGTCTTGATCCTGCAATCAATCCCCACTTTAACGGACATGCTCATCTCTCTGTCTATCTCCCATTCTGTCAT
Source organism: Thalassoma bifasciatum (assembly GCA_008086565.1). Classification (NCBI taxonomy): domain Eukaryota; kingdom Metazoa; phylum Chordata; class Actinopteri; order Labriformes; family Labridae; genus Thalassoma; species Thalassoma bifasciatum. The sequence goes on from RPOG01001592.1 coordinate 62,940, forward strand.
GTTTCTTCTCCTGACAATACCAGGGGGGGGGGGCAAGTGGGGCTGGGACAGGGAGACAGAGGAGGGATGAGAGGCGTGAATAATGACTAATGGCTCAGTGGTGGGTTGAGAGAGAATAGATCTACTGTAAGAGTTGTGAACAGCAGGCTCCTCTCTTTGTGCCACCCAAGACCTCAGAGAACATCCTTGCATCCAGTGGACAATATTTGTCTGTCTGAGAAAGTTTGCGTTGGTGGATATAAAAAGCTGGAGTAAACCGGACTATCTGAGGAAATACTTTGCCTATGAGAGAGACTTTACAACAGCTGCAGCTTTATAAGTCTGCACAACAAGGTTGTTTACAGACAGGAGGTACTTGATATCCACAGCCATTTATGTGACACTTACAACCTCACAGTCTCCAAACTGTAGATGTGAACAGTCTCCCAGAACATGACCACCATGCACAGACAAATGCAATGTGGATGCTCTCATTATGGTTCATTACCTTCAACCATAATTTCATTCAGGGTTTATTACACAAACACACACACACACATGCATGCACACATGCACACACGCACACACGCACATAGAGGAAATACAAACACACAGGAAACGTGAAATTCAACATATTTTCATTTCCCAAACAAAGTGGTGACATAAAACCTGAGGTTCTGTGCAACATACCATTGTTTGGCTATTTGAAACACACACACACACACACACACGCGCACACACACACACACACACACACACACACACATACACCAAATCCAAAGGGCTTTTCTATCTCAAGGAGGAACAGACTCCTATTGTTAGTGGACACAAAGGGCCGTGCTGTTTATGTGTCTGTAGGTCAATGTCATAACAAAGAGGCGGACTATCAGGGCTGTCAGTCCCTTCCTTTAGTTTTAAAGCTTGCTTAACATTATCACTTCTGTTTCATTTGAGTGTCAGACATTCAGTTAGTTTCCAGCTCATTCTCTTATTCTGCTTCGACCCAGCTTTTAGTTGCTGGTATCAGCATCTAAAATTGATCTATTTTCATCTTTTAACCAGACACTAACCTGTTTAGATTACTTTACTACCAGTCAAAAGTTTTAGGGTGAATTCCAATTCCTGTCTTAACCCTCAATCTTAACCCTCAATCTCAAAATGCGCGCTCCCGCGAAGTGTAAGTGCTGTCCCAATTCTCAGAATGTTAAGGTTGAGGGTTAAGACTGAGGCTGTATCTCCCTCAATACTGAGATTCTCTGACACCACCCTTGGGAGCAAGGGCTACCCAGAATGCATTGCGTATTTTCAGTAAATAAACATGGCGTCCCAAGCGGCAGAGAAGGCGAGCTACAAATTAAGTATTTTCTTTGTTAATGGAGATATAAATATTAGGAAAACCATTGTATTATCTTAGTTTAGACCCATTTTATGGATTATTTACCTCGTTGTTGCATAACATTTTTTCTTTTTTACGATCTTTTGTCAATAGCGTCCGGTGTGGACAAGCCATGTTGCTATCGTTTAAGTTAGTTAACGTTACAAAATGGTCATTTTTCTCCGTGGTAATGTCATTGTTTATCAAGATAACAGCCTATATAACATGCTTGTGCTGATAATGGTATAAGATGACCGGGCTAATGTCATCTCCTGTAGCCGCAGAGTTATGTAACGATAGTTAAAGCTGGTGTTTACCTTTCAATAAACTATGGTATGCTGTGACAGCTGAATATGTCCGTGGTTGTGTTATTTATACAGATATTTTTTTGATAAGGCTAACCGAAAGGACTAACTGACAGACAGTCCACAACAATTTCACTTGCATTTAAGGGGTGTCCCATTTCTAAGTCACAATATAGCCCTTAACACTTGGTTTTGACGGCTACTAAGATTGAGGGTTGAGCTTGAGGGTTAAGATTGAGGGTTAAGAAAGGAATTGGAATTCACCCTTAGAACACCCCAATTTTTCCAGTGTTTTTACTGAAAATTATGCCGTTTCATGTCTCATTGCACTGAGACGTCAAAGCATAGTACAAATAAGCAATTGGAGTCAAAAAAGAAATTATGGAATCAATTTATAGACCAAAATGTATTCTAAACTGTTGACTCATCAAAGTAGCCACCTTTGGCAGATATAACAGCTGAACACACACGTGGCATTCTTTCTACAATAGAAATCAAATATTCTTCAGAAAGTTCTTCCCATGTCTGTTGCAGAAGTTCCCATAAATGTGTGGCACTTGTGGGTTGCTTTGCTTTCACTCTTCTGTCCATTTCATCCCAAACCAGCTCAATGGGGTTTAAGTCTGGAGACTGTGCTGGCCACTCCATGTTTTCAAGTTTACCAGCTTGTTCTTTTTTCACAACATAGTTCTGGCATAGCTTGGACTTCTGTTTTGGGTCATTATCTTGCTGTAAGATGAACCCCTGACCAACTAGACACATACCAGAGGGTATTGCATGGCGCTGCAGGATGCTGTGGTAGCCGTTTTGGTTCAGGGTGTCTCTCACTCTGAACAAGTCATCAACCCTGGATCCAGCAAAACAAGCCCAGACCATCACACTTCCTCCTCCATGTTTGACAGTTGAAGCCACACACTGTGGAAGCATCCTTTCACCTACTCTACGCCGTACAAAGATCCTGCCTGATGAACCCAAGATTTCAAATTTTGATTCATCAGTCCATGGTACCTTTTTCCAGTCTTCAGTCGTCCAATGGCAGTGTTTCTTGGCCCAGGCAAACCTCTTTGTCTTATTCTGACGTCTTAGCAATGGTTTTCTTGCTGCAACTGGTCCAGTCAAACCCGCAGCTCCAAGTCTTCTCTTCACAGTTGAAACAGAGACTTTCTTACTACGACCACTAATAAGCTGTGCTTGAAGCTGTTGTCCTGTGAGCCGCCTATCACGCAAACTGTTGACTCTCAGAAACTTGTCCTCTGATTCAGTTGTGACTTTGAGTCTGCCAGACCTCTTCCTGTCAGAGTTTGCCCAAGTTTCTGACTTCCTTTTGATGCTGAAGGAAACTATACTCACTGACTCCTTGACTTTCTTTGTAATTTCTCTGTAGGAAAGACCTACATTTTTCAGTGTTATGATGGTTGTCTCTCTTCCACTGTTAACTGCCTTTTTCTTGCCATTTCTGTAGCGACACACTACTTTCTGCAGTACAATACTGTTCAACTGATGCTCACGAGGGTATGGTACCACATTGTGTTCAAACACTGCTTTTATGCTGACAGAGGGGCTTGTTAGTAATCAAGCAAACTTGGAACACCTGTAGGAATTAGTAGCAGCAGCTTTTTAAGGCTTGGTCACCCTCCGTTGCTGCAGGACACCTATCAATTGTTAACCCATTTTGTGTTGTTGTTCTGAAATGTACTCTGTTTTTCAGTTTTGGGTAACCTTACTTTTTATTTTACCCTCTGGTAGTTCACCACTTACCGTTGTATCATTTCAAGCTACTGATTGGACTTGGATTGCAATAAATAACTGGAAAAATTGGGGTGTTCTAAAACTTTTGACCGGTAGTGTATATTTACACACACGTCAGCAGCATCGTCAGTGTGGTGGCCATCTTAGAACAGGGGACTGCTCTGGTGCTCTGTACTGTAGTCGCAGGGAAGGTGGATAATTTACTCACTAAAATACTTGTTGCTCGCTGAATTCTTGACAAACTTACAAACCGAAATTACAAATCTTATATTACATGGCGATGATTTGCATGTTTAAATTGCAGATTTATTTTTGAAAATATTCTCACGTTTGCTGTTAATTAACTATATCTCTGATGTCTGTAAGAAACTGAGCCATTATAAAATTGGTTGTAAATTGAGCAATGTACAGTTATTTCAAAGTCCATGCTACATTGACTGTATTGTTCTGAGTGATCAAGCAGCCAAGATGGCTGCCATGTGATACGTTGCTTCTTATTGGCTCACAACCCGCACAAGCCATCTAGTGTTTGTATGGGCATCATTATGTGCAACCCAAGCAGCAACCTCTGGTCTGAAAATATCAGACAATATGGAAGTGCTAAAATCTGCTGTTTGTCAAGTGTCCACCAGGGGCTGGCTCCTGAAGTACTTATACCCCCCCCCTCTGAGATCATGTGACTGACAGGCATCCAATGGCTGTGAGTTTGAGCGCTCGTGAATTGTCCCATGTCCAATATGACCGTTCCAGCAGTTTTGCTTAAAAACTGGGCTTCAGAAACAGATGGGTGGTGTCAGGCAGATTACCTCCATCTATTACACAGTTGATGGTGCAACCCAGGGGCCACATCCAAAGCTCATTTTGTGTGAATTACTACCACCTAACAGAACGAGTCAGCATTAATGCAACACAAAAATACTAATGTCAGATGGTCTGTGCCACACAGGTGAAGTAATGCTAAAGTTTCACCGCTAAATCTCATCATTTACTCTCATAAAAGAGGTGTTTACATCCACAAAGTCATTAAAGCCCATATAAACCATTAACTTTTTTCTAAAGCTATTCGAACACTCTGAGTGCCTCACATATCAGAAATGCTCAGCTACATACCCTGCCTCCAAAAGTCTGAGGATTTCTGGAAAGTTCTAGCTCTCAGGCAGGGCTCTTTTCAGGAGCAGATCAATTACACAAGAGCTGAATTTAGTTCTTGCAGCTGAAAGTTCCTTTAGTCAAAAAGCAACTTTAGTTGAAAGAATAGTAATTCAAAGGGTGAAAAGTTTTCAAATGAAGTGCAAGCTTGTGATCACGGACACTTTTAAAAACACAGGCATTATTTATTAGTCTCACACCAGCTGTCATTCAAGACAGCCAAAGGCTACAAGTTATTACAGTTTTTAAAATCAGAGTTTTTTCTTATATTCAGAGGAGACAGAAAAACAGTACACTCAGAGTGAACATGAAAGACGGACAGATGTTGGAAAACACAAGAACACGAGGCATAAGGACCTTGGGATAAATGTCTACATACAGAGGAACGTAGTTTAGAAGATCATTCACAGGCTGTGTGAGCCTGTGTGTACTCAAAGACAGAGTCTGTTAACACACAGGTCTGTGATGAGTGAGCTGCTGTCTCTGAAGGGACAGTGACAAACACAGTCTGGAGACTGCAGACAGTGAGCTGAGGCCCCCCCACACAACACATCATTATCATCATCATCAGAATCATCATCATCATCATCATCATTATCATCAGAATCATCATCATCAGAATCATCATCATCATCATCATCATCATCAGACAGAAGCTGAAAAGTAGCTGATGGGAGACTTTTCCAGCTTCGCCCCAAGTTTTTTTCAACCAATATGTAGTAAAATGGACTTTTGAAGAGGGAAACTTGAGTGTTTAAAGGTTGTGACAAGATCATGGGTTTTCTTTGGGAAGCCCCTTTTAAACTAAACGGATCAAATGATAAAGAAGGAAGACCAGGGAAGTCAAGATTGATGTTCATGTTGTCTCCTCTAGAAAACTGCTGGTCCTGACTGCAGAGAACACCACTAAAGCTCAGAGACAAAGCTCAAAAAACGATTTGACTGATGATGAACAACATTAGATAGAGGTTTAATCACCATCAAAGTAATACAAGGCATTTGACAAGTTATCACACGAGTTATTGATGTAGATGGAAAATGGAATAGGTCTTAAAAACAAACCCTGGGGCACACCCCTGGATCCACTCACATTTTGTGGGTTAGTGTTGGAGATTTGTTTCTACCCCTTGAAGCATTTTAACAGTTTGAAAATAATCCATCATGAGTTATTCGAACATTGACAAAATTATTCATTTATCACCATTCTATAAGTATTCATAGTTTCCTTTGTCATGTTGATGTGTTATATTAATTAATACATGAACAGTACAAAAAATGCATTTCTGGAGATTTATTCATTTGTTGCACTTGGCAGTCACTTCCATGGATGCCCAGTTGCAGAAAAGTCTGAAGTTAATAACAAACAGAATCACCTGTAGGAGACCTTTAACCAGCAGAGGGGTTTGTGTGCATATGAACCCTTGAGAAATGAACTTGTTTTTTTTAACCATTTGGGTTTAAGGAAGGGTTCAAGGCTTCAGAAATCGTCATCTTGACTTCATTAGAACAAAAGGGAGAGAAGAAAAGAAGTTTTACAGTCAAATCAGCAGCCAAATTAGGGAAGAACAGCCTGAGTTTCTGAGAACCAGCTGCTTTTCTGGAGTTCACATTGTATGCACCAGTCTGAACTTTGATGGTATCAGTTTTTAATATTGTCAGCGGTTTTATTTAGATCACTCAAGCATTCTTCAGAGGCCTATGTGTCCAAACGAACCAATGGGCGTACACATAAATAACCCCCAACATCACCTTCAAGCCACAACTCTATGACAGAGTGGACTTGTCTTAGGAGGAGAAACTTTTTTCATCTGTCCCTGAAAACTCTCTGTCCTTTCCCAGCTGCTACTAGAGTATTAGAGCTTTTTTATTGCTCATTTCCACCAAACAGGGGAGAAAGATTTTCTATCTCTCTAAGAACTGTAAGTTTGTTTCTCTGTCCATCACTCACAGACACCACCTTGTGGTTCAGGACATGCACATGGTCTGTCACATGTCATCAGCCGCTGAAACAACACTGTAGGACAGAAAAGTATCTACTGTCATGAACAAATGGAAACAAAGTTATAATATGACACTGGTTTACTCATTAAAGAATGAGTTGGATAAGAAATAGCATAGGGAGCCTTTATAACAGGTCACAAATACACATAAAAGGAAACATCCACTGAAAAGAAATAGAAAAAAATAATGTGAATTTTGCAGTGAACGGCTCCCTGCATATACAGCAACAATACAATTAAATCAACAAACAAAACAAAGAACTTCATCTAAAGAGCTGCACTGCACCAATATCTTTATAGGTCTCCCTAAACCATCAGTCAGAAGCTGCAGCTGCTTCAGAACTCTGAGAACCAGGGACGTGGACCACGTCAGTCCAGGTCTGAGCTCTTTCCTCTGCTGCCTCTCAGTCAGGGGATGGATTTTAAAATGCTCCTGCTGGTTTATGGCCAAAATACATCAGTGATCTTCTAATCCAGTCTGAACCATCAAGACCCCTCAGGTCATGTGGATCAGGTCTGCTTTCAGTCCCCACAGTCAGAGCCAAACATGGAGAAACAGCATTCAGCTTTTAATCTCCAAATATCTGGAACAAACTCCCAGAAAATATCAGGTCTGCTGTCACTCTCAGCTCCTTTACATCCAGCCTGAAGACTGTTTTTATTAGAATATTTTTATTAATCATTTAAATATCAATCTTATTGAACAACACTGCACTGAAACTTTCATGTTCATATCTCAAAATCTATTTTAATATATTGTAACTTTCTTGCCATTTTTGTTCTGTTTTATTTAATTTTTTTCTTGGCTTGAACCAAACTCTTTTCTTTCAGTTGATTTGTAATCATGTTCTTTAAATGTGTTTTGCCAACCTTTTCAACCATTATTTCTGTCTGGCAAACACTTTGAACTGCCTTGTTGCTGAAATGTGCAATTTAAATATAAATGAAACTTGTCTTGCTCTGAAAGTTGACTTCAGTTGCACAGAGGTGGTAATAAATCCTTTTATAAAAGAAGTATGGCGGCAGTAAGTGAAGTACACATGAAGCTAAGAGGTTTCATTTTTTTATTTTTTATTTTTCATCAACTGCACCATGGAAGAGCACGAGATCCCCGAGTGTGTAACTTGCAAACACTTGTTATTTCCCTATTAGGCTTTTTTTTGTTTGGCCTGTGCCACTGTCCCTCTCTGCTTCCTAAAGAAAGCTCTATCAAACCAGCGTGCTCGGCCACACCTCGTGTCAAACCTACATGCACATGGGAACCTGTGTGAGAGCAAGTTCATCTACTGATTACACAATGTGGGCTGAAGGTGTGAAAGAACAAACTGCTTCAGGTGGAAAATGTAATGACGGCCCATCTGGTATTGTCTCAGCTGTAAACATGACATATTGTCAAAAGGAGGACTAATGCTGATTACCAGAAACTAAAGCTCTATGGGAAATGTGTAAGAGAGAGAGAGAGAGAGAGAGAGAGAGAGAGAGAGAGAGAGAGAGAGAGAGATTGGGGAGCTTTTAGTGCTGTGTCTGCTGTGTCTGCTGTGACGTCTCTGGGTTTCTCTTGAGTAAACTGTGTAATGTTTGAGAAGTGCGCCAGTGAGCCAACGGTGCTCCAAGTGTTCCAGCTCTGCTCTGTTTGTTTTTCCTGTGACAGGGGAACTCTATCACCCTCTCTTACTGTCCTAACCTAACCTAATTTAACCTAAACTCAACTCAACTCAACTCAACTAAAGGTTATTATAGTATACACTTGTGCTTTCTGTGTGAGGGCTTTGATTCTAACTTTGACCATGCAAACACACAAAAGTCAACTCAACCACAGAGGTCAATGCCAAACTCTTTGCCCTTAAACCTTTAAAAGAGATAAGTTATAAAATAAATTCCACACGCGTAGTATGTGAAATGTGCAAGTACATCAGTCAATGTGGGACTTTCTGAGCTTTTAAGTCACTCAGGAGCTGCTGTTTTTAGCAATCCCATTGTAGGGGCAAAGACTTCCAACACACCAGGTTGCTACTTGCTCTGGGTTATCGATAAAAAAATGGTAATAAAGACACCCAAAGATACTCAAAGCAGCGTCAAAAGCCAGTCATTTATTTAAAGCACTCCTTTACTGTTCCAAGGAAACATTTTCTATAATGTAAACATACATAATGTAAAGGAGCCCATTCCCCACAGTTCAAAAAATAACAAAGTGAAAAACTAGCTTTGTGTAGATTGTTTTTCCTTTTGACTTTATCACAAAATGTTGACCATCTTACAATTTTGATTTTTTTTTATCCAACATTTCGTTTTCCTTGAAATTTTGACTTTTATCTCAAAATTTCAACTTTTTTATCACAAAACTTTGACTTCATATGGGCCAAAAGAAGAATTCCCGCACACTGGCCAGGTCACAAAGTATTCCTTCCACCGAGCCACAACATCCCAAGTTGAGGTCAGCAGCGCATCGTCCCCACTGAACACAGTGTTTATAATGCACTGCTTCCCCCTCCTGAGATGTCAGATGGTGGTCCAGAACCTCTTCGAAGCCGTCCAGAAGTCGTTCTCCATGGCCTCACCAAACTCCTCCCATGTCCGGGTTTTTGCCTCGGTGACCACCAAGGCTGCATTCCACTTGGCCTGTCAGGAGACTCTTGATAGGACTGACAGGACTCCTTGACGACATCCCTCATCGCCATGTACCTCGTGACGGTGTTCAACTCCCCAGGTCCCCACTGTCAACATGTTGATTTCCCAGATCTCTGCTCTTATTCCTCTTGAGATGACTTATGACCTAAATCACAGACTGGATATGTTTTGGAGAATCTGGGAACCACTGCACTCTTTCTTACAGAAGATGTAACTTAATATCTGCACTGGGAGAATAAGGACTGCTCGCTTTTTTATTCATTTTATGTATGAGCTCTTTGTTTACCTGTCTCTTGTTGTTTGTCTTTTTTTTTTCCATTTAGCTAGCTGTCTTGTACGCACATGCAGCATAGCGTTTACTGATAGTTTGGGGTGGAATTTTTATGTTCTGTCGTGTGTTTTGTATTGTCTTTTTTCTATGTTTATGCCTATAAAACTGAAAAACCAATAAGGAGAATTAAAAAAAAGTAATTGTTCTTGACATATTTTTTATTTTTCTTCTCTTGATGCAATTGTTCTGTAAAAAGATGTGGTGTTGTATTTGAAGATGCTGAATAAGAAGCTGTGCCCATATGAATCTGACTTCACTCCACATCAAAACATAATGAAGGATCTGTTGTTTTTCCAAGTGTGTGCATAAAGTATTAGTATCAGCATCAACTTTAATCACCAGGTATGCTTGAACATACAAGGAATTTGTTTTGGTATACTGTGCTCTCTTACTTAATAGTAAGGCATAAAAGGGAAAATAGTAATGATAGTAATAATAATAATGATAATAGCAATAATAATAATAATAATAATAAGTTTTGCATATAGAATATTATCAACAACTTTAAACACATAAAAATAGCAAATAGACAAGACTTATATTTACAGGCAAAAAATTGATAATAGTGCAGTGGTGGGTAGTGCAAGGACGCAGATAATAAATGAGGTAGTTTAACAGAAGTTGCATAGTAGTAGTTAAATGAAAACAATAAGTAATAAAAGAATGTTCATTCTGCTGTTACATTAACCCAGTGATTTTCAACTGGTGTGCCGTGAGAGATCACCAGGTGTGCTGCAGGAAATTATCTAATATCACCTAAGGCATGTTCTAAAATAAGCACTGGTCAAATTGGGCTCCTTCTAGAAATATTTGCTTTTCAAAGAGCTTCTTTCTGACACAAAGCCTCCTGACGGGCTCCTTATTTTTTCCGTATCAGCTGCGCAAAAAGTTTATCAATTGACAAATATCCTGTTGATATTCTGTTCTTTTTTCCATTGGGCACGTTTAAGGAGTTTGTTTGAGATGTTTTAGTGAAACTTTTACGAAGCTGGGACCCTTCTTGTGTCACCTGCAGGTTAACAGTGTGACACACGTGCGTAAAACCTTCTGCTCTTGAAAAATAATACTGTGATCATTGTTTTGCTTTAGAAAATGAAGAAATATACATCAGTTTTAATCAGAATGTTCCTGCTCTACCCAAGAAAATCCCCTCTTTTTGGTGATATGGATGGAGAGAGATTTATGAATAATGACTGCAGGGAGGGGGATGTTGGCTGTTGGGCGATCAACATTAACTGTACACTGGAGAGAGAGCAGCACACTACAGGGATAAGTGCTCGAGGAGTTTTTTAAGTCCAGTCTTCTACAGTAACTGTGTTTATTCCACTGACAGAACCCTCTGTTCAGCATAAATCCATCCGTTAATGAGCAAAGCAACATAACGCAACAATGCAGGTGGGGGCGTGTCCTGACTTTTTAGACTGGGGTGCCCCGACCAGGACACTGAATTATACAGCAGGGGGGCATGAATTATGTGAGTCCACACTTCAATATATTTTATTATAACTGCATATTAAAAATACAAGATTACAGGCTACAGCTTTCACAAATAAAAACAATAATGATGTTTTGTTTGGCCAGTTTTGCCCAATCATGCAGCAGTAGATGGAAAAGATAAATATATGTGGCATGTTCAAATACATATATTCTCATTATGATTTTATGTTTCCTATCATTATTGCTGTGTAAATCATAGCTAATAGTTGTGGAGAATGATTAACATTGACATGTGATCAGTTTCTTCACATATTATTATTACAAAGTAGTAGTAACTTTGTATCAAGCAAGTTCCCACTATGTTCCCTTGAAGTAGCCCTCGGTCCAGAAAAGGTTGGTGACCCCTGCTGTAGTGTCATTTCATGTCATTTGGTTGGTTGTGTGCCCCAGGATTTTGTAAATGTAAAAAGTGCCGCAGCTCAAAAAAGGTTGAAAATCACTGCATTAACTATCTTTGTGTTTATTCACAGTACTGAGGGAGAAGCAGAAAAGCAGAGTAAAAGGGGGGGGGGGGCACCTCCTCATCTAAGGACGATGTTCCTTGCTCTTGGAAAGAGGGAGAGGAGCAGGGGAAGGAGGTCATCACTTGTCTAAAGATGACACTATTGTGGTTTAGTGTTCATCAGGGTGACAGTGATCTGTAGCGCCTGCAGGAGGGGAGGAGCTTGAAGAGTTTGTGTCCAGGGTGTGAGGGGTCTGCAGCGATGCTTCCTGCCTGTTTCCTGGCCCTGGTACAACTCCTGGATGGGGGGCAGGTTGACACCAATGACATTTTCTGCAGTCCTTATAGTCTGTTACAGTCTGTGTTTGTCCAGTTTTGTGGCAGATCCAAACCAGACAGTGATGGAGGTGCATATAACAGACTGTATGATGGAGGTGTAGAATAGAATAGAATAGAATAGAATAAATCTTTATTGTCCACCAAGGTGGAAAATTGTCTTCGGCTCACCAACATATAGAAACAGCTCTAAAAATACAAACATGATTACATGGACATCATAGAAATCAAAGTGGCAGATGGAGGGTAAAAGAGGGTAAAAGATTTTCACACATTATCTCTGGATTGGTCCCTTTGTTGAGTTAAGGATGCCAATGGCATTTGGTATGAAAGATTTTTTAAAGACTCCTTTGGCCAGAGGAACCCTGTAGCGCCTCCCTGACCTCAGGGGCTCAAAGTTGCTGGAAAGAGGGTGAGAGCTGTCTGCCACAATTCTCCCAGCTTTCCTCCTCATCCTTACACTATAAAGATGACTAAGTGGCTTTTGGGGTTTACCCACAATTTTACTCGCCATAGACATGACCCTATTCAGTTTGTTCAGCAGCTCTTGGTGGAGATGGGCAAAGCAGTTTGTTTAAGTGAATCGAATCATTAGAATGAGTTCAGTATAAAGATTCGTACAAATGATTCGTTCACTAAGTTATTCAGGTCATCACTGCAATTATATGTATCACTCAATACTCAGTGCGCTGACACAACACCATATATCCAGTTTCCTATGATACTAACTGCTGACAAAACTCACTTTACTCATGGTTGTCCTCCAGAAACATAACCCAAGTCACCACTGGGTCGACTTATACTGAAATATAACCCAAAGAATAAAAACTACTCAATAAAATGCAGAACCAGCTAGAACTAACAACAAACACATGTTGTACAAGAATATTCCCACAATCCCTTGGGAATGGCCAGGATGCTACAATACGTGTACATTGCTAAAACAGGTGTGACATAAAAAAAATGTACACACAGTTAAACATCTAGTGAAATAAGCTAAACAGATGTGCAAAAAGAACATGCAGTGCAAAATATAAAATATCAATAAAGTATTAATAAAATAGACTATATGTCTGTACATAAGACACATTACAACATTATAATTATCAACTTTAAAGTATAAAAGTATCATCAAAAAGTGTACAGAGTGCTTGATATTTATACGTTATATCCATTTTCAGGACCAGTCAAGGGCTTTAGTCAGTTCTGAGTCTCTCTCTCTGTCAGCTCGCAATTCGTTCACGTACTGGATGTACCCGTCTTCAGTACGTTCACGAATCACTGACACAGAGCTTCAGTTCACGTACTGGATGTACGAATCACTGACACGTAGCTCCAGTTCAGTTGGCGATTCGTTCACGTCATTCAGTACGTTCAGTACGTTTAGTACGTCAGTACGAATCACTGATTCGGAGCTCCAGCTCAGAGCTGTGTCTCGCTTTCTCAGTCCGTCAGTGATTAATTCATGAAATAAACGTTATTTGAAACCATCAGAATTAATTTTAAAACAGTCAGCTGAGTAATTATGGATATAGAAGCAGTTTGTGAACCGACAGCAGCCATAAAAAGCTCATATATATTTTCGCGAAACCGAAATATTTACTACTTCATCATGTTTTGTGACACGAGAGGGAGATGTACGGGCGGGCTTGAGCGACACAGGACTTCCGACCGACTCAGTCCTGTTTGTTGAGTCATTACTATCATTGACATAAATGGGTGCGGGGGGGAGGGCTTGGGCGACTCTAACAGTCAAGAGAGACAGAGACAAGAGTCAGGAGAGGGAAGTGCAACTGCAGTTCATAAATGAACAAATCTTTTCAAGTAAGTGATTCAGTTCAGTTCGTTCACCCAGAAGATTCGTTCAAATGAACGCGAATCGTTCGCGAACGACTCATCACTAGCTCCTGGGGCAGGTTGAACTTCCTGAGCTGACGCATGAAGAACATCCTCTGCTGGGCCTTTTTCCTGATTGTGTCTATGTGAGGGGTTCACTTCAGATCCTGGGAGATGGTGGATTCCAGGAACCTGAAAGTGTCCACAGTGGACACAGTGTTGTTCAGTGGTGGGGGGTGGTTTTCTCCTAAAGTCCACTGTCATCTCCACAGTCTTGAGTGGGTTCAGCTCCAGGTTGTTCTGACTACACCAGAGAGCCAGCTGTTCCACCTCCTGTCGGTAATCAGACTCATCTCCGTCCTGGATCAGACTGATGACAGTGGTGTCGTCCTCAAACTTCAGGAGTTTGACAGAGGGGTCTCTTGAGATGCAGTCATTGGTGTAGATAGAGAAGAGCAGTGGAGAAAGAATACATCCCTGGGGGGCCCCGGTGCTGATGGTCTGGGTGCTGGATGTGATGCTCCCCAGTCTCAGCTGCTGTCTCCTGTCAGTTAAGAAGTTGGTGATCCACTGACAGGTGGAGGCTGGCACAGTGAGCTGGGAGAGTTTCTGGTGATTGGGACATGAAGGTTAGAAAATCATGCTGTCTAGGTTTTTTACACAAACACACATGAAGTTTAATTCCATCCACACCAGAAAGCAGTGGGGAAAGAACTTTTCTTTTAAAGCATGAAAACAGGTTTTTATTAGGTTTTTAGGTTTTTTATTTTGTGGGTCAACAACACAACCTCTTTTCCCCTCTTTACCTTTTGTTCCCACAGACCTATATCCTTGGAATCATCATCTCCATCTGTGGGAACGTCCTCATCAGCATATCTCTCAACATACAGGTAAGGAGCTGTGCAGCACATGCTGAGTCACTGAATGCCTGCAATACTTTTCAAAGAAGCTTGGACAGGGACAACAGAAGACAGTGAAAGTTTCTGAATGCTGAAAAAAACAGCTGTTTGGATCATTCCACCAGTGAACAGGTTCATTGGAAACACCATGTTCTTTCTCCCAACTTTAACAGACACTTGAGCAAACAAACAGAGAACAGTCTGTTTATACACCTGCATCTAAAAATGCACATCAGCAGCTTACATTTTTGGATTTGTATAACGTAAACTACTGGAAATGTTCATGACAAATCAGCTGTTGACATGCTGATTCATTGTTCACTTGATGTTAATAATTGTACTTTTGGTAGGATTTTGCCTATATTTTTGAAATATAATCAACACTGCTAGATTTTTTTTAACTATTTCAGTTTGCTTAGGTCTGTCAGTGCTTTCTGAACACATGGAACACAGTTTTAAAAATAAGGTATAATAACAAAAACCGTAATAATTTTGGTCACAATAACCATGAGGATAAATTTTCATACCATGACAACCCTAAAAATGAGCATCCCCAAAAGGCTCAGTCCTTCACAAGCAAAGATGGAGCCAGGTTCACCACTTTGTCAACAACTGTGTGACCAAATAGTTCAACAGTTTAAGAACAATGTTTCTCAATGTACAACCTCAGGAATTGATGGATTTCATCATCTACAGTCCATAATATCATCAAAAGATTCAGAGAATCTGGAGAAATCTCTGCACGTAAGCAGCAAGGCCCAAAACCAACATTGAATGGCCGTGACCTTTGACCCCCTCAGGCGGCGCTGCATTAAAAACCCACATCATTGTGTAAAGGATATTAGCACGTGGGCTCAGGAACACTTCAGAAAACCATTGTCAGTTAACACAGTTCATCACTACATCTACAAGTGACAGTTCAAACTCTACCATGCAAAGACAAAGTCAGACATCAACAACACACACAAACGCCGCCGGCTTCTCTGGGCCTGAGCTCATCTGAGATGGACTGAGGCAAAGTGCAAAAGTCTGCTGTGGTCTGATGAGTCCACATTTCAAACTCTTTTTGGAAACCATGGATGTGGTGTCCTCCGGGGAAAAGAGGAAAAAGACCATCCAGGTTGTTAAACGGCGCAAAGTTCAAAAGCAGCATCTGTGATGGTATGGGGGTGTGTTAGTATGCTGCCATCCAAGCAACGTCTTTTTCAGGGACGTTCCTGATTATTTCAGCAAGACAGTGCGGCGCCACATTGTGCCCTGTTACAACAGCGTAGCTCCGTAGTAAAAGAGTGCAGGTACTAGACTGACCTGCCTGCAGTCCAGACCTGTCTCCCATTGAAAATGTGTGGAACATTATGAAGAGCAAAATACAACAACAGAGACCCCGGACTGCTGATTAACTGAAGCTGTTCATCAACAAGAATGTGACAGAATTCCAGCTCCAAAGCTTCAACAATTAGTGTCCTCAGTTCACAAACACTGAACCAGTGTTGTTAGAAGAAAAGGTGATGAAACACAGTGGGAAACTTGAAACTTGTTAAATATTTGCACCAAAAAAATTTAAAAAGTTTTTCAGTTTGGACATTAACATCTTGTCTTTGTAGTGTATTCAATTTAACATTGGTTGGAGAGGATTTTCAAATCATTGTATTCTGTTTTTATTTATGATTTACACAACATCCTAACCACATTGGAATTGGGGCTCTATTTTATTCTATTCTATTCTTTTCTGTTCTGTTCTGTTCTATTCAGTGCACTGGTTCCCTAAAGATTTGAAGTCCAACTTTACTTTAAAACAAAGCTGTAAATGACCTCAAACTTGCTGTATGTGTATTAATGAGCTTGTAAAATCACTTAATTACACAAGAGGAGCGCTGTAAAAGGTCATAGGTCATGTTAGGCCTGCTAACTGTGCCGGACTGTTCAAAGTTGTAGTCAGAGGGTGATGGAGTGTTTGTTGTGAAGGTGGACCAACTCTTACCCATCGTACATGTTCAGCAGAGAAGGTTTCTCTTTTAAATCCTGACCCAAAACTCCTTTCTACAGGCTTTCTTTTTTAGAGGTTCACAATGTTATTACAGCTTTGGTGTTTACCTGTTAATTCTGATTAATCTTTTATTACTTTCACCATAATAGAAACATCTCTCCACTGTGTTTAATCTGTATTCTCCTTCTTTATTGGTTGTGCCTTTAACTTGTTTTTGGAAAACACTTTGTGATCCTGTCTCTAAGCTTCATTTGGTTCCTCTCCTCCTGACAGAAATATGCCCATGTGCGGCAGGCTCAGCGCTGCTCCAAGCCCTACTACACCTCCCTCATGTGGTGGTGTGGTGTGGTGCTCATGGGTATTGGAGAGCTGGGGAACTTTGCTGCTTATGGCTTTGCCCCCGCCTCACTCATCGCCCCACTGGGCTGTGTGTCTGTCATAGGTAAGTCCAATCCCCCATCATTTTCTTAAAAGATAGAAAAGTCTAAAGTAAAGATGCATGATATCGCCAAAAGTATCTGGTTATTTTCCTTTAAACACATGAACTTTAACGACAATCTTAAACAGAAGGGTTTATTATGGAGTCCGTCCACTCTTTGCAGCTACAACAGCTTCAGCTCTTCTGTGAAGGCTTTCCATGATCTTTAAGAGTGTTTATGGGGATTTGAAGCGTTCTTTCAGAAGTGTATTTGTGAGTTCAGGCATTGATGTAGTATGAGAAGAGCTGGCTCTGACCTTTGCTCTGAGTTATCCCAAAGATCCTCTGTCATGTTGAGGTCAGGACCCTGTTCAGGTCAGTCAAGGTCCTTTACCCCAAACTGGCTCATCCATGTCTTCAAGGACCAGGCTTCGTGCACTGGAGTGGAGTCATGCTGGAGCAGGAAAGGACTGTCCCCAAACTCTTCCTACAAAGTTTGGAGCAGGAAATTCTCAAAAAAGAGTCTTGAGATGCTGAAGCATGAAGAGCTTCTTTCACCAAAACTGAGGTGAAAGGTCACATGAAGGTCTGCAGCTGTTATTGAGCTGGTTTGAAGGTCCCATGAAGGTCACATGAAAGTCTGCAGCTGTTATTGAGCTGGTTTGAAGGTCACATGAAGGTCACATAAAGGTCCGCAGCTGTTATTGAGCTGGTTTGAAGGTCACATGAAGGTCTGCAGCTGTTATCGAGCTGGTTTGAAGGTCACATGAAGGTCACATGAAGGTCTGCAGCTGTTATTGAGCTGGTTTGAAGGTCACATGAAGGTCACATGAAGGTCTGCAGCTGTTATTGAGCTGGTTTGAAGGTCACATGAAGGTCACATAAAGGTCTGCAGCTGTTATTGAGCTGGTTTGAAGGTCACATAAAGGCCTGCAGCTGTTATTGAGCTGGTTTGAAGGTCACATGAAGGTCTGCAGCTGTTGACTGCAGAAAGTTGCTGACATGCACGGTGACCCTGCTCTGATTTCACATGGCCTACCACTCTGTGACTGAGCTGCTGATTTCTCAAATCTCCCCTACTTTGGTATTATTCCCCTGGTAGCTGACTTTGGAATATTTGTAGCACAGAAATTTCACAAACTGACCCACTGCACAGATAGCATACTATCACAGAACTACACTTCAATCCTGCGAGCTCCTGAGAGAGACACATTCGATCACAAATGATTGTGGAGGCAGTCTGAATGTCTGTGTACTTGAGTTTATAATCCTGTGGCCATGGCAGTGATAGAAACACCTGCGTTCAATGATTGAGGAGATGTCCTGATACTTTTGACAATAAAGTGCCCTTTTCAATCCAAACTGACAAAGACAAAACTTTTAGATAAAAATGAAATGGACTGAATGTTTATTCTTGAGGGTTTTGTGTGTTGCTAAACAGAAATATTTGTTTGAATTTGCAGCCAGTGCTGTCATATCTGTGGTTTTCCTCAAAGAGACAGTGCGTGCATCTGACATTGTTGGTAAGTATGACAACTTGGAGAGGATAAAATCTATCGAAATGTCTCTACACTAGAAAGGAAAATTTCATGTGAAAATGCTTCATTCATCTCAAAATATATGTGTTCACACTTACTTGTGCAATTTTTCTGAGAGAAATTTTTCTTATCCTAAATCCTCACATTTAACAACACAAATGCATGTGCAGGGGGTGAACTCCATTGTTCCAGATTTGGGTGTTTTATTTTGAGCTGTGCCTGTGATGGTTTGTTATTTAAGAGTCTGTAGATGGGCTAAAGAAAGGAAATGGACACAGAGTAAAGTGTTAATTACCAGGAGATGTAAGGTGTTAAAGACACGTATTTGTGGGAACTTCACTTTTTGCCTGACCTTTAAAAATTGTCTGATCCAGTGTATGATCCACAATCGAGTGTTGTTTTGTGGAATTTACAGTTGACAGAAGTTAAAAACACTAAGTTTAAACACACTATAAAAAGTACACTAAACCACATGAACCTCATTAATACAGGCATTAGAGATGTTTTGATTGGAAAACAGCCTCACTGTGTGAGTGTTAGAGACCCTCTTTCACTGGAAACTAAATATTGGAAAGATGTTTGATGAGGAGGATCATTCAAAGACTTTTCCACTGTGAAGACTGCCTGCCCTGATGTAACATCCAATATCATTCCCTTGGATTCCCTGTGTTTTGTCAAACTGTGTAATCGTGACTTCGGTGAAACGGCATCAGATGAAAAAGAGGAAGTCTGGTCTTTCGTCTGTGGTCAGCTCAATGTGCTGAGGTGTCTGGCTCCATCATCATGTCAGCGCAGAAGCTGGGCAGGAATGAACTCTCTCTCTCTCTCAAACCGTCCCTGATTTCCCTTCAAATGTGGGATCATCCCACAGGAACCAATCACTGTTGGTTCCATGTGGAGCCCACCAAAACCAGGTGTTTCCAGATGACTCTATGGTGAGAACTGATGATGACCTTGAGGTTAAAGTTGACAGAGGAAAAAAATAACTTCTGGGTCAAAACCAAATAAACTAGAAGAAGTTAATGGTTCTTTAGAAAAGAAACTTCACAGCTTCAAGGCCACACTTGACTCCAGAGGACTATGAGGAGACGAAAAGACATTAGTTGATTTTGAAACAAAGGTGAGAGAGTGACATATCCTCCCTTAAACGTGGTGAAGGCTGCATCTTAATCATTCACTGAGAAATGGTTTTCTCAATGCTGCTGGATGCCTTCAAAGGTCAGCATTACCATCAGGAACAAAGCACCTTTCTCAGATCTCCTCATGCCACATACACAACATTTCACAGACTCCAACGTACACACAGACTGATAAATGCTGCAGAGAATGATCACAGGCTGCATGATGTGCAGACGTTTGAAGAACGCTTCAGGAGAAGAAACTGGTTAACTTACCTGAGGAGAAAGTAATTCCAGATGAAGCTCCTTTATTGCTCCTTGATCATGATTGGTGCATTAATTCTGACTGGAGATACAGTTGTAGAAGAAGCCCTGGTGCAAACGTAAGGTTTGACAATGGTGCAAAAATTTAGTGGGGGAAAAAAAGCCAAAGAACTATGCAAACAGAAAATGTTTGATCTGTTTTCTACATTTCTTTGTTGAAGAATGGAGACTGATTTGTTTAAGAAACACAGCTACATGTGACCATACATGGTCTGAGGTTCTACAGATCACCAGGTTAAAGTGTCTTTGGCCTTTTTTTAACCTTTTGTCTGCTTTTAGACCAACTTGTCAGTGTATCCCCACAGCAGAGGGGTTGTTGTTCTCCAGCACTGCTATATCAGAGCTAGTGGGCTGAAATGTTTGAGAACCACTGCCTTTGGACTTTTGGGTTGATAAAGAGTTAGTAGATGCCTGGAACCTTAACAAAAGCTGGTTTCTTTGCTGTCTCACCACTCTCAGCTCTCTTTGGTTCACAGGTGGAACCCTGGCAATAACAGGAACCTATCTCCTGGTGACCTTTGCCCCTCACACCTCCATGGTGGTCACAGCTCAACTGGTCCAGTACTATGCTATCAGCTGGCACTTCCTGCTCTACATTGTATGTAGTCTTTGAACTCTCCAGACCAAATCTGCTCCTATAAATGTGAACTGACTCAACCCCCTATCATAGAGTGGAAACTTCATCAGTGCTCAGCAGTAATTACAAACTGTGACATTATTAGTTTATTGACAAAGGTTGAAATAGAGTCAATTCTAGCTTGAAGAAAGTAGGAAAGTTTGTTTTGGGTCAGTTAGGGAGTTAAGGTGCTTCATATTTCCACTCGTCACAGATACGGCATGTGTTTGAATTCTTAAAAAAGCCTTGATTCACAGAATACAACACCAACCTTCATCAGGGCCACTGTCACTCTGATGTTGATTTAAACACTGGAAGCCTGGATTTAAAATTGAGTGAAGAACAAAGTACAACTCATGTTTTAATTCAATTTTTAGAGGAATAAAGTTTATAATACACATGATGTACAGTCATCATTGTCAGTTGAACCTGTTCATCAGGCTGACTGACTTTATACCACTAAGTGTGTGTGTGTGTGAATGGTTGTTTGTTTTTAGGAGCTCTGTGATAGGCTGCTCACATGTTCAGGCTGTACTCCAAAGACAGTTGGAGGATGTGATCCTGAATTATTTTAAGGCTTAGGGTTTTCTAGGGTTTTTAAACAGACTGAATTCATCCAGCTTTATTGTTAACAAAGTTGAAATAGATGTAGGAATTTTGTCTTCATCTACTTGGTTATAAAATCATTCCTCTGAACATTTCCAGTAGACTCACTGCTCAAAATCTGTTTTCTGCACTTCAAATTTGAGTGAAGTTAATTGCTTAACAAACAGTTTATTAGACGTTTTAAGTAGACTGAACTTCTCTGGCTTACAGCTTACACTCATCAGTTCAGCTGAAGAATCGTTCTCTTCAAACGTGCTGGCCTGTTGAAAGATAAAATACCAAATCATCAATGTTTCTGGCAAAAATGTTGAGAATAAGATATGAATAAATTCAAATGAAATGGTTTTTTTTTTACCTATATTTCTATCACTGAATGTTAAATTGATGTAGATTTCCTGTTCGTTCGCCCTGTATTAATTTGTAAATTGTTGAAAATTGAAAATCTATCAATATTTTTGAAAGCATTCGCACCATTTTTAACACTTACCTGAAACTTTTGCATACTGCTATTTCCAGAGCTTATAAATGAAATAGACCCTCACCTAGTGTACTGTATTCACTTCCTCTGCCATGCATTAACATCATATCACCAAATTATTCTAGGGATGAAATGAAATGATATAAGTACTCATATAACTCTTTTTTCTGTTTCCTACCTGGTTAAAGGGAATTTGTTGAGAACACAAAGTGCTGTGATGATTTGTTCAACCCTCTCCCTGTCACCTGTTCTCTCCACAGTCTATAGAAATTCTCCTCTTCTGCATCCTTCTCTACCTGTATAAGATAAAGAAGGTGAAGCACATCGTGATCGTCATGCTGCTGGTCGCCCTGCTGGGTAGGAACTGAAGGGAGCTGTTCCACTCAATCAGACTGAACTACTTCCTGTACAGCAAAGACAGACTCATTCTCTCTTAGTTTAGAGTAGTGGGAAGGTTAGTTTAGGGCTGCGGGAATAAGATTTTCCACAAAATCTCCTCATATGTACAGAGTAGCAGTTTTCAACCCCTCACATTTTCTGTGACAGAAGTCTTTTTTCTGCACTGTTTGCATTGTTAAATGCTGACATTGTTTTTCTGCAGCCTCTTTAACCGTCATCTCGGTCAAAGCGGTGTCAGGGATGATCGGAGAGACGATAAAGGGCCATTTGCAGCTGGTCTACCCCATCTTTTATGTCATGCTCATCATCATGATCGCCTCCTGTGCCTTTCAGATCAAGTGAGCCCAGGTCTTCTCTACATCCATGCACCCCTTCTTTGTTTTAGTCTCTTTTTTATCCATAAAATCTCTTGTTTTTGCCACATACACACAACCTAACATACAGTTATGCTTTGCAGCTCTTTCATTGTGCATTGAGTTGTGCACCTGTTAAAGTGGAATACTACAGACTGTCTCTATCACTAAGCGTTTCTCAAATCTTCTTTTCTCCTCTTTACAGGTTTCTCAACCAAGCAATGAAAATGTTTGATGCCACTGAGGTGGTTCCTGTCAACTTTGTGTTTTTTACTGCAAGTGCCATTGTTGCAGGTATGTCATCTGGTTTTGACTCTCAGATGTTCTACTCACAGACTTTTTATTATCCTGAGGTGAAAAGCTAGAATCATGTGAAAAGATTTGAAGCAGCAGCTCCAGCCAAAGCATATTTAACAAGCCACAATATTTGGAATATCAGTATTAAGTCTGACTGTTGACTTTCTCACACTCATTCATTACAATATTCTGCTGATATAGTAACTGTTAAAGCAGGCTACAGGTCGTTAGACTTAGTATTTACTTATAAGCAACCAGGACAGGGGTGGTCTGGTTTCTCTCATACACATCATCTACCTGTGCTGCTGCATGGATACACACTGTTTCATCACTCTGACTTACCTAGAAATACAGGAACATAAGCACAGAAGCTCAATGTGGCTGCATATTGCAGTTCATCCCAGCCCACTGAAACACCTAACGCTCATTCTGATAACAGATAAACTTCTAAAGATTTCACATATGCCTGGGCATGTGGACATTAATCTTCTCACAGCTGAACAAGATTTTATACAAAATAAACACAAGATAGATCTGTGTCCTTATACATACTTAACATTATTATGGGTCCCACACAATAGACCACGACCCATTGAAAATGGGTTTGTGACCTACTTTTGGGTCATGACCCACCGGTTGAGTACCACTGCTCTACCTGTTGTTTTATTGATGAAATCTGAAATGCATTATAATGCCATTTTTTAATATGCAGGAATAATATTTTACCAGGAGTTTGAAGACTTGGCTCTGCTGAACATCATTATGTTCCTCTTTGGGTAAATATTCTTTAGACACCTGGAGATGTCACATGATCTGTGGTGCTCTTGACAGGTCTCAGTTCTCTCTTTCAATCTTTTCCAGGTGTTTCCTGTCGTTCCTGGGGGTTTTCCTCATCGCCAGAAACAGGCCAAAAATAAAGCAACAAGATCGAAATTTTATTGCCATGGATAGAATCCCTGGTAAGGTTTTTTTTATTTTTTTATCCAACTGTATTTACAAAAGAGTTTTTGATGATAGATAAACTTTAACATATGTGAACTGTCTGTGTTGACAGGGAGAAGACACACAGACAAAGTGCAGCCTGAAGCAGACACCTCAACGTATGGATCACTCGCAGCAAAACTCATGTGCAACAGATCAGTCCAAACGGCTGATTCATAAGAGCAGATCAGTCTGTTTGGAAGATAAAGTGGGAGATGAAGTCTTCATATATGTCGTCATGAATAAAAAAAGACAGAGCCAGCTGAGCAGGAGCTGAGGCTATCATGTTTATCTGTTTGACTGTTTGCAGTGTTTGCAGCATTTAAAGAGACCGGAGACATTGACCAGCTGAGAATCACAGAGTAACATACTAAACAGTGGACAGTGTACAGGTGAAGAAAAGCTCCTGGCCACTGTGACCGTAACTATCCATGAATGTGTCGTGTATATATGTTGTTTTATAAATCAGTTCATTAAAATTGTCAGTGTGAAAAGTTGAAAATAAAAAGGACAAACTTTGATTTTCAAACAAATTTTTCATCATCATTTTGCAAAATTAGAGCTCCAATCCAGCCTGAAAGAAGAGGAAACTCACACATCCAGAAAGGAGCCCTGGTGATGACTCACTGATCTTGATAAAGTGTTGATTCTCATGGACATACACATGAAAATGGGATCTTATATTTTGGTTCATCTCTTTCAAATGTTGACACATGTTCAGATGGTGCTGAAATCACCTCAATGCCATTTTGTATCTGTTGATCCTCAGAGGAGGAGCTGGATGCTGTCATGGTTCATGTTTCCTCATTAAAAGCAGGAAAACACTTTTCCAATGATGTGAAGAGAAATACAGTTAAGGTAAAAAGGTGACTCCATCCTGACAGGAGGAGCATTGACAGTCAGCAGGAGAGTACGATGAGTGAGTAAATCCACAGAGCATGAGCAAGGCACTGATCACCACAGTCTCCACAGACTGTCCAGGATGAAGGTTAGAGAAATTTACAACAAAAAGAGGAATGAGAAGAACTCCGCAGCTTGTGTTAACCATGGAAACACTAAAAACCATTGAGAACAAATGTCTTTCAACTGTGACTTACTGAATTTTCTGTAACATTTGCATCAAACCAGAGTGGAATTTTAAAACAGCACCACAAACGTCAGGAAACAAGGGTATCTGCAGGCTCCTTCAGGTCAAATTTCTGACTTTTTAAGACCTTTATGATGGCACCTTGAATGAAACTGGGGACTGAAAGCACCATGAATAAAGGCATCAGTTGGGGGATTCTGTCTTATAACTCAAGCAAAGCATGTTTGTCTCTGGATGAGGCTCGTTCAGTTTCCTTTTTCATTCAGCTGATATGAATGTGGTCTGTTTGTGGCTCCTGGCAACAGTTTTGTCTGGCTTCAAATCTGTCCTCTGGGAGCGGCTCTCTGCACTAAAAATCTTTAGGAAAATGCCCCATGTCCCTGTTGGGCAATGGCTCCAAACCAGCTCTGGAAGTGGCTTGGTGAAAAAGGGTTCTGATAAAGTATAGAATTCCTCAAGTTTCTGTTAAAAGGAATTAATTTATATTTTAGAAACATTCCCCGTGTCTAACCAGTTCAGTCCGTTCAAACATAAAGTGATGGGTAGATGCACAAAGAAAAAAGTGTTTGCAGAGTAAGCTCAACCAATGAACCTCAAGTAACCTTGTATCAGCCTCATGTAACAGGAAGTTAAAGCCACAAGTGTTCACAGCAAACAGGATACATATTCAGGTATCAGTTTGTATCATACATTCAGTTATACAGACACACCCTGGGCTTTGCATTTAGCCATCATATAGATTATTACAAGGAGTGCTTTAGCTTCTAGTGGATACCGCCATGCTCTCACCCCCTGTTGACACGTATACACAGAACGTCAGGACCCCAGTTTTCAGTGAGCCAATTCACACCGGGTCCATCTGTGGAGCATAACACACTGTAGCTGCTGGATACAAGATCACAGGAGACCCACACGTTTCCGCAGGAGTCGTCATGTGTGGTCACTCCCCAGAGCTGAGCAGTTTCATGCTGTACCTCACAGAAAGGATGTGTTGTGGTATAGAGTCCTATTAAGTTTTTCACCTCCAAGATTAACTTGTCCTCATCTCCAGTGTCAGATTACCTCTGGATCTCTCTGACCTGCTCTTTGTCCCTGTCTCCAGAAGTGACCATGTTTAGATTCACAAGGATGAATTTATGATTGTCAGTCAGAACATGGTGCTTTATTTTGAAATGAACAAATACTCTATTAGTGCCTCTTTTCCCTCCTGTTTGGTAGCCGTTGGTGGCGCTTGCTGGAAATGGACCACAGCATGAGCTACGTAACCGCAGTCGTTGACTGGAGTGCAAGCTCAGCTCAGAGGCCAGGAGAGATAGGGCAGGGGGCGTCTCATCTGCTGGCTGCCCTGATTAGAGGATCTGCCACACCTGCAGAGCATGTGAGTGTCTCCAGCTCTTCTGTTCAGCTGCAGGCTGTGGATGTGTGTGACTGGACTGTGTTTTCTCTGCTGGAAAAGTAAAAGAAAAGACCAGAACTCTGGAACCTGTTGTCTCCTGGGTTTTTTTTGCCTGCCATCTGTTTCTACATCCTTCAGCCATCATTTCATCCTGTTGGTAGAGGTTAACTTACACCTAAAAGCCTACAGCGTCATGGAAGTGAGATTAAAAAATAAAAATCACTCTGCCCCTAAGTCCTCTCAGCATCACAACAAAGGATACAGAAGTGTTTGAAGAGACCAATGAAAGAGATTCACCAAACTCAAGTGGCATTTATTCACTGACATGGTACACAGATGGATTCTTCTGTTTCATTCTTCAACAATCAATAACTCCCACATCCTCAAAATACAAATAAAAACAACCTCTTCAGTGTGACGGAGAACTGGGAGAGGTTTGGTCTTGGAGGGTGACTGAAGTCTTTCATCACTGACTCCATCACTAACAATATGACACAGAAGAGTAACTGAAGACATTTATTCAACTGAGAATAATTACTCAACAGAATTTAACTCATCCCTGCACAGTTCAGTTCAACTCAGGGGAATAAACCAAGGCACAGTTCCATCTGGCACCAGACCAGACCTCTACGGGGACAAATGTGGGTCAGTTTTCCTCCTTTCACTCAAAGTCACTGCTTTTTGGAAGAGCAGCTCTGCATGCACTCAGATGTTCCAGTCAGACATCAATGGTGGTTTTTACAAATCTGTAGTGTAAGGAGGCAGGATTCCGCAGCAGCAGGATCCCTCTGCGCTCCATTGGCTGGTTGGAAAGCGTCTTAAGGAGCCCCGTCACACTGACAAAGCCCAGAGCCCCCCCGCAGCCTGCTGACAGAGAGAAGTCCCCCTGAGTGACCCAGCCCAGAGTCAGCCTGCAGCAGTGAGCGCTGACGCTGGGCAGAGGCTCCGGGTACAGCCCAAAGAGCAGCTCAGAGGGGGACTGGGCTGGCTCCTCACAGGGGGTGGGGTTTGAAGTTCCCCCCTCGGAAGGCAGAGAGGGTTTAGCAGCTTTTTTGGAGCTCTTTTTACCGAGTTTAATTCTGCTCTTACAGTGATCTTTGTGCAGGGGCTCCTGGGGGCCGCTGCTGTTGGCTCCTCTCTCCAGGAGCTGCAGGTCCTCTGCTGTTGGCACACAGATCATGGCATGGAGCTCCGGTTTCCCCTTGGACAGCATAGAGAGGCGCACCCACACCAGGCTCATGCTGTGAGCCCTGAGAAAGGAGGTCACTGCGGAGGGGCTGAGGGGGGGCTGGTCCCCCACATGACACCACCTCTGACCTTTAGATGTGGAGGCTCTGCACCAACCAGAGAGCAGCTTCAGGGATTTTCTGCTCCTGGAAAATGCAAAAGAGCAGCCAACAAACATGTTGTTAATCTGTTAAAGAAGAAGGCAACCAAAAACAAAATCAACTGCTTTTCCCATCAGGTCAGTCTTTCAACTCAACTTACAGACAAATGTCACTGTTCAGAGCTGAGGTCAAACCTTGGGATGTTCAATGCCACTTCTTTCAGACTGATACCAAGTACTGATACCACTAGAACTTTTCATAGATAAAATTTCAATGAACACCATAACAGATCATTTTAAAGAAAGACTTTTGTTTCAACAGAAGGCAATAGAGTCATGCCACTGAGTCCAAAATAAAACAAACAACTCTCTCTGGAAATGAACTGTTTGTAATATCAAAAGTGCAAAATCAAACTGACACAGTTTTTCTTTTTTTAAATAAACTGAAGTGCAAAATTACAGAAGCATATTGCTGCCACAGTTTAAAAAAAAAAAAAAAAAAAAAAAAAACTATCTCAAAATTTTGTGATTCTGAGTTATCTCAAAATTTTGTGATACCAAATCACAATGTTATAAGGTGATTATATTGCTTAACTCATGTAGAAACTGTATAGAGAATTGCATGTGACTGACTTCAGATGATTTAGTTCAATTCTTATTCATGCTTGGGTTGAGACATGGAGAGATTCTGTAGTTATTGACTTCTGTGGACAATAGAACAATAGGTTTGCATGCACTCAGACGTATTTTGAAATGAATGGATGCTCTACAGGAGGGAGAATCAGTCCGATCCTTTGGAAGGAGATCTGTGATCAATAACTGACCCTCGGTTTGTGTGTGGATCCCGTCTTACAGGCTGTGGGTCATAACTGGGCTAAAGTTATCTTTATCTTGTCTTTATTTTCATCAGCCAAACAGCAGCAACAACAGTTGTTCATTCACAGACTCGTCTCTCCTACGCACAGGCTTGTGCGTCTGTCATTAATGTCCCTTTTTAACACTGCAACAAGGAACTTAGATGAGTGACTAAATAAAATACTACCAATAATTTGTGATACTGAACTATCTGGTTATTCTTTGATACTGGGCTATCTCAAAATTTTGAGATACCAAATTATCCTGATATAACGTGATGCTAATTTAATTATTACTATATTCATCGTATTACTTTATTTACCCGTGGACTTTTAGCTATTCCCCTCAAAATCTCAGTTCCTTCATGTAGCATTAAATAGGGACGTCAATGAGAGACGCACAAGCCTGTGCGTAGGAGAGACGAGTCTGTGAATGAACAACTGTTGTTGCTACTGTTTGGCCAAAGACAAGATAAAGATAACTTTAGCCCAATTATGACCCACAGCCTGTGCGACGGGATCCCCACACAAACCGAGGGTCACAGTTATTGATCACAGATCTACTTTAAGAACGTTAGACTGATTCTTCCTCATGTAGAGCCTCATTCATTTCAGAGTATGTCCAAGTGTACGCGCACGTATTGTTATATCATCCCCAGAGCCCAATAGCTACAGAAACTCTCCATGTCTTAACCCAAGCATAAAAAAAATTGAACTAAATCATCTAAAGTGAGTCACATGCAATTCTCTATACAGTTTCTACATTCAAACATGAGTTTAGCAACATAATCACCTTATAACATTGTGATTTGGTATCACAAAATTTTGAGATAACTCAGTATTTTTTTTCTATCGTGGCAGCAATACGCTTCTGTACAAAATAAAACAGTTTGACTATTTACTCCCTCTGAGTTTTATTCAAAGATATAAAATTGAAGCACAAAACTAGAGCAAAGCTTAACTTTTAACTTGAACCTGTCTAATTAAAAGAGTATTTTTCCTCTTGGTTATCAGTGGCTGGCATCAGCAGCCTTCATTAGTACTCCATACATTAAAGGAAGGCTGCCATGGACCCAATACATGGTACTGTTACTCACCCATCCCCACTCAAAACTATCAAAAACTATTTACTCTGCACACAGAAACAAATCCTGATCCTGACCCTACAAGGTTTTTGTTTCTGTGTGAAAAGTAAAAAACTGTAAACATCCAGAATCAAACTAGGATGTTTGGAAAAGCTGTGGTAAAAATACACTGATCTGTTTCACAGCACTTGGGTCAATAATTTTGACCTCTACCCTACATTTGTTAAATATAGAGTTCTTTAAGGATTTTAACATTGAAAAGAAGTTTAAAGTGATCCTGTTTCTGAATCAATAATATGAGATATATTTGATCAAATAAATAAAATAGGAGATGAAGTGTTGAAATTGTAAGTGTAACATTATGAGCCTGAAATGATGGTGTAAATAACAGAGGAGTGGAAGGTGACCTTCAGTATAGAGGGTTACCTCAGGACACTGACTCCACTCAGAGGCTTTTCAGCAGTGATGTCTTCATGAGCGTTCACCTCCCCCTTCATCACCTCACCACTCTCTGATGGAGCTTGGCCCTCGTCCTTTGTCCCCACTTCCTTCATCAGTATAACTTCCCATTCCTCTGCCAACTGTTGCCAGGGGCAACGGAAGGGAGCCAGGCAGCCATGTTTAATGTAGTTTGTCCTTTTGGCTGGTGGACGCCTGTGGAAACAGAATGACAATATTTTTTAAAAAAGAGGAACTTCTTCTTTATCCTACCTCATTCCTAAAAAAAACAGACATCATGAGCCAGTGGAACTCCTGGGGCTGCTCCCCTTCATATGTGCCTGACTGCACCTCCTCACCCAGACTGCAGGACCAGTGGGACTTCACATTCTAGCTACAGACTGATGAGCTCTTTCTGGGCTTGTGTTCATTTTTTCAACCATCAGAATCTGTCTTCTTTCTACACACTGCTAAAGGAGCACTCCTTCCACTAACCTCTTGAACTTTTCCAGGAGCTCCACCTCCTGCTCGTCCTGGAAACGAACACCTGCAGGGCAGTCTGGGTAATCATGGGGGAAGTGGGGAACTCCTTTGTTCTGAGAATGTTTCAAACCCATGTGCAAGCCTCCGATGCGAACTCCTCTGTACACCTGGAGGACAAACAGTGGACACTCAGCCTTAAAGGAATCCGACGGACACAAAGTCCACCTTAAAATATTTAGAATGTTTATTTATGTGGAAAGAAAATGGAACTATCCCAAAACAAAAACATAATTCACACATCTTCTCATGGTGATGTTCCTTTTGGCTGCCACACATTGTTATAAAATGCTGATATATTGTATTCTGGATGTTGTTACATATCACGGTGGATTGGTTAAGCTGTTTGAACAACAGAAGACACTTTTTTGATATTTAATGGAGCCACAGTTTCAGATTGTTCATTTACAAAACAATAAGTTTACTTCTATGTCAGATAACTTTGGGACTGACAGAAATGAGTACTGTAATTTGTGGACTATAAGGCACACCTGGATATAAGCCGCACCAGCTAAATTTGGGGGAAACTACAGATTGTTCCATATATGAGCTGCACCCCACAAAAAGCTGCAGGTGTTTAAATGTTTGATTCCTGTATGTAAGGAGGGGGTTGTCGGTACAGAGATGACTGTTTGGGAGCGCAAAGTGTCCCATTTATCAGCATTTGAGAAACAAAATAAATCTTTCAATCAATCAACCAAACTTTCCTGCCAATGTGGATTTAATACCTCGTTTGTGGATTTTATTACTTCGCTGCTGGACTGTTAATTCTTCATGTTGATTGGGAGGATTCGAGAATCCAACTTTTGTTGGGGAAACCTCCTGAGGGGATTATGTACCTTAGGATCACGAGGCTGGTTGGCGGCTGACGCAAATCCTCTCCTATTGTTCTCTCTGGGATTCTTTTTCATTTGGATTATACTTACCGTGAAATGAGACAGAACTCACCATATCAGTTGCAGAATGGTCGGGACATGTGGACACTTTATTTTCATTTATTGGGACTGAGTATTTTTTTGTTTGTTTTATTATTAAGACTGTGGGAGTTTCGCCACCCGGGTAGAGTTTTTTTCTGTTTTATTAAAGGAATACATTCAGTGAGAAAGAGCTGGTGTTTGACTTTTCCATATTTTGGGGTCATTCCCTCTTATTCGGTCCACTAGAGAGGTTATTTGTGGTTTTGAGCAAAAAAAACATTTCTTATTAGTTTGTACAGTTGGCACTGGCTTAATATCAGCGGCCAGCTATCTGCCTGCTGCGGTGAGTAGCAGTTTTGATAAAGACAAATTGTTACAACCTGAAGAGGCACTGCAAAGGAGCAAGTGCGACTTTGCACAAGGGCCATAAAATGACTTCTGTTTTTATTACTGGGATTTTTAGTGGACTTTTAAATCCAGGGACTTTCCTTTTTTTAGAATAGTGGGTAACAATTTCACTACTAGTGCACAATTTAAACACTAACGTTAGTTTTGTATTGAATGTATGCTTATGGGGAAAAAACGGTTTTTGAGAAAATTAATTTGATTCACAAAATAATTTTCCAAAAAGTGATAATGAATGGTTAAAATATCTTTGTTAATTTTAGTTCCAGCTGGAAAGCTCCATGATAGCCGTCTTTGAAATAGTTTAAGGGGCCATTGACATGACAACAGTTTTAGGGTGAAACACAAAGATATTGTAAAGTTTCAGCCTCCTATTTCCATGAAAATGCCGTTTCAGTCGACCTGAAGCACAAACGTTTGAAAACGGCCTCCAGAGTGTAATTTTTCCAAAATGCCGTTTTCACTATTGCCGCGTCAATGGAAAGCCAGTGTTTTCAGTGGAAATGCTAACGCCGCACTCAGCTCTGCACATGGGCATTAAACCTCCACCGTGCCACATGCAAACCAAACAACATCATGGACCCGTTGTTATGTTCTAGTGCTGCTGAACTTACAGACTGCCCACTAACAAAATGTGCATTTTTTGCTGATCTCCAGATGATCAGCTCACCTCTACTTCAGCCTTTACACTGATGTTGTGTAAACAGCTCTCACAGTTATATCGCCACCTGCAGACCTGAGATACAGCATTTAAAGTCCCTCAGCGTTTCCGTGTAGAAGCAGATTGTTTTCAGTGTATTTTGGGGGTTTTAGGGTGAAATGCTGTGAAAAGTTGTTGCGTAGATGGGGCCTTAAGTGTTTTATTTGAGCTGAGCTGATAGTTGTCACAAAGAAAGGAGCAGTCCTGTCCTATTTTCATCAACCAGTCCACAAAGTCCATTTCAAACGAGGAGCTTCTCCTCTGCTCGCTTTGAGTAAAATGTCACTAAGTAACTGCACTTTTCATAGAAGAGAGCGTTTTAGTTCTGCTTCTACGTTTGAGCTGGTTTCATCAGAACAGGATAGATTCAGTGTTTGAGCCAAGTTTAAGCTAACATCACTTTTACCTCTGAGAGAGGACAAAACGTCACCTTCAGTTTGAAATCTTCTCACAAGGTGTTCTAAGTCACATGATTCCTTTCTACATCCTACCAGAGGGATCCAGAAGGCCATGCCCCACCCTTTGGGGAGGAGAAGGTCCCATCCAGCCCCCCAGGAGCTCATCTCATGTCCCAGCTGTTTACCAGGCTGATGGACCAGCAGAATGGGGACCCGGCTCTGTGTGGTGGGACTGAGCCCGGAGCCCGGGACCAGGACCTCACTTCTCATGCGGTTTAAGTCCTGTGGGGGATAAACACAATGATAGATCCATAAAAAGGAGAAACAACAACCTGTTCACATAGAGGGAGAGATGCTGGCCTGAGGGAAGAAGTTTCTGGGGTAGAAAAACGACAAATACAGTCTACTGAGTCAAAATAAAGAAGAGGGAATGCGTTACAGACATGGAAGCACAAAAAATGATTCAGTGCCTTCTCTGATATCTTGTTTTCAGTGACGTTGTCGCGGACCGAGCTCTCCCACAGGAAACTCTGGCAGCAGTGTTTGGGTACGCCTCTCAACATCAGCTCTCTGCTCTTCTCATCATCCACCTCTGAAACAAACACACATGAGCAACAGCATGGATTGAAAGGAGGATGCAGACGGAGCTGTGGATGTCTGATTAATAACTCAGCCAGGGTCCTGTGAGTGCACACGACTTCTGCTTACAGCTGCCTACTTTACACATCCTGAATAAATCACAGAACCACAGAAATAAAGCCAGAGTCACCGACCTGTGCGGCAGCTCAGAAATCTTTCACATTTTTGTGGACTTTCAAAATACCCAAACCTCACATTTGATGGGGCACAGACAAATATAAAACAGAAACTGAGAGGTTGAGCTGTTTTTGGAAAATTGTGTCCTTATTTGAATTTGATGCTAGTGGCTAAAAGATACTGAAAAGGTCAAAGATGAGAAAAGACCTGATGGAAGACTCCAAAGTTGATTGGGTTGGCCTGAAGATAGCTGTTAAATATGGTATAAAATGAGCCTCTCAGAGAGGCTGAGTCTCTATGAAGAAGAGATGGAGAAGGATTCATTTAAGGTGATCTCAGGTTAAATTGAAGAAAGGTAAAAAAGTCACATGACAAATGTCAGCCGTAAAAAATAAATAGAGGAGCTTTAAGTCAACCTTTCTTTCTCAGTTTCTCTTAGTTGGCGCTAAATCAGCTCTCTTCTGCCTCTGTAGTCGAGTGTTGAGTACAAGGTCCTGCCAGGGTTCGAACCTGGAACAACTGCACTGACGGGCAGAGGCCTCCACGGGCACAGAACCAGCGGTGTACTCGTAGAAACGACAGCAGGACAAGAAGCCAGAACTGATTCAGTGCTCAACTCTGGAGCTCAAATCTCCTCACAGCCTTCCTCACAGCCTGAGGAGATGATTTAGCTGTAACGTCTCTTTAAGCACACCCATCTTTAAGTCCCCATGTCAGTTTGGTTAGATGTTACCTTTCACTGTCTTTACTGAGGGCAAAGCTTTAACCTTCTGTCTTGGTAACGTCAGTCTGGGGTCATCCACAGTCAGACCGAGCACAGAGCCGGGGGGCAGCCCTCCATCCAACAGGACACCTGCACCAATGTAAACCATAAAAAAATGAAGCAGATTAATTTCTGAGACTTTGTGGAGAAGAGTCATCTGTTTGAGCCTTCGTCTGGTTCTTTAGCTCTCCTCTCTGAATCATTTTCCACCTGATTGGTCCAGTTAAAAATTTGCCACTGTGTGTTTTGTGACTGAAAGGAAAACCTGCTAGAGATGGACAACAGAATTGGATAGCTCTAAGTAGGTATAGATTCACCTGAATATAGAAATAATTAGTTCCTGTTGACTCAGATTGAGCCTTAGTATCTCCACAGAGGGGAAACTTCTCTCATACCCAGACGTCTCCTTCACAACAAACTAGAAAGAACTTGTATAGATGATGAAGGTGTGTGAACATATGGAGGGTCATACTCATAGTGCCTCAAAGGAGGTTCTGTCCTTCAAAGCAAGTGTTTCATTCCTTCAGTCCAGAAAAGACTTGTTGCTGCTGCCATCATGCCTCTGATGATAATGATGATGATGATGTTTTCTATCTGCATGCTTCATCTCAGAGCCCTCATTCTCTGGTTGATCCCGTTCACCATGGAGCTCTGAGGTTCATCACAGATCTTCAGTCTCTGACTCTTCTCTGACAGCTCCAGTTGGCTGATTTTTACCGTCCTGAAGACGACATCACTGTATGTCCACATTCACTAAGTGATTCTTAACTGGTTTCCCTCTCATTTACTTAATTTAGCTCATTTAAAAAATGTTAAAATCCACAGGGATCACTCTATGAAGCAGTCATTAAGCTCATTAACATACTAGGGACTAACATACTAGAACCTGACTTTATATAATACTGATTTTCCTGATTCCATGGACTGTACCTTTAAAATAACTTTTGTTTTAACTCAAAAATTTTGTTTTATCTGTATCCTACCACATGCACATAAACAATTTCCTGATGATTAAAAGAACTAACTTTGTTGAAGAGAAGTTGGTTACAGACAAATCTAAGCTTAAGTGTGGATCTAAACCACAGAGACTCCACAGCATCAACAGTGAAGAGTCATTGGACGGTCAGATAACACCTGTTCAATACTTCACCTTTAAGTAAGCGGTAGATGTCAGCTTGTTCTGCATGCAGACTCATCCCGCCTTCGTCCTGACTTTGCTTGGACCACCAGAGGGAGCTAGGCTTCAATTTATCCTTCTCCTTCACATGAAAGAAAACTACAATGGTTGATATTGCAAATATGTTTCAGATGCTTTGCTTGCTTTAAATCTAACAACAGCTCTTACATTACAACCTGCAGATGCTTTCAAAGTTTCTGCCAGAACAGTGAAAGACTGTGGTCCAATGAGGCGGAGGCGCAAAATCTCCATTGTTAGATCACTGCAATGAATACAGATCAACCTTTTATCATGACAGCGTTCCATAGACGCTTTATGAAGACTACTCGTGAATTATTTCTATCAACGTGGCATAGATTTGTTCAACAATGAGTGTTTTACTCAAAAATGTGCCACTGACTTGATGATGATTCCAGTGGTGCTTGATTTCCAGGTGGACACTTCAGTTGGAGATCTGGTTCCATCTCCCAGAAT
This sequence comes from Thalassoma bifasciatum, assembly GCA_008086565.1. Lineage (NCBI taxonomy): Eukaryota > Metazoa > Chordata > Actinopteri > Labriformes > Labridae > Thalassoma > Thalassoma bifasciatum. The sequence goes on from RPOG01001592.1 coordinate 98,898, forward strand.
CTTCTTGGCTGGAGGTTCAGTGACGTCCTTATTGGTCCGTTTCCTCTTTGACCCAGTTGGGAGCTTGGCCTCGGGTGTGTCTTCAGGCTTGTTTGGGCACATTTTAGGAGAAACACTGGAAGGAAGGACGGCCTCATTGCACTGACAGACAGTCTGTAGCTCAGAGAGAAGATCCTGCAAAGCATGTAGAAGAGCTTAGCTCTATCATTCTATGAACTATCACATTTATATCAATTTAACTGTAATAGATTTGATTTTCAGAATGTCTCAGCATCTTTAACACTCTCTGTACCTTCTTTAATGTGGGATGAGCCCAGATCCACAGCTGCCTGTGGGTGGCTCCCTGTGACTGTGGCCTCCAGAGGAAGGTGACGGGGCCGATGGGCTGCAGGGGGTAAAGTCCTGCTTTGTACACCACCACACTGCCCTGTGTCTGCCCTGACACACACACTGCTGCTGCAAAAGTGGGGCCTGAAATACACCCCACACACACACACATCCTACATCACTTCAACCAACATGAATGTTTCAATTTGAAGCGTGGGAATTAAGTCAAATCTAACCTGTCGTTTTGTGAAGCATCTATCATGAGATCATTAAAAAGTCAAGAAGGAAAAACGTGGTCCTCACAAATTCTAAAAGTGTTCATTCTCACCCGTGTCCTTGCTTGTCAGCTGTGACAGAGCAGCCAGAAGCTTGTCCTCCTCCCCCTGGAGCTCTGTGCAGCAGTAGTAGGACAAGTCCTGGACACAGTCACTCTGTCATTAACTGCACTCTGATCTCTTAAAGTGAAATCTTGGACTCAGAGTCCAGTCGGATGCTGCTTACCTGCAGGAGGCAGTGGCTGCTCATCGCTCTGTAGCAGGGACGGTAGCACTTGCTTGTGGGTCTGTCAGCCAGGCAGTAGCCCCACTTTTTCAGCATGAAGAAGCGCTTAGCGTGCCAGATGTGAGTCTCCAGCCACACGTTCTTCCTCTGCCGGCGGTTGAATTCCAGTAACAGGTTCCCATGGCGCCGCCGGGCCTTGCGGCTCTTTGCCTTTGCTGGTTCCTTGTTTTTTGATCCAGCTTTGAGGTTCCTCTGTCGCTGAAGGGAAAAGAAAAAAAGAAATATTTAAGACGTCAGGTCGAGTGAGAAACTGTTCTGTGGATGGAGCAGCATCACATGCTGTAGGACAGAGTTTGACTCTAACCAGCTCTTCGACCTGAAGCCTCAGTCTGCGCGGCAGCCGCTTGGTGTTGTGGCTCATGGCCCGTCTCCTCATGTGTCTGGGCAGGGACTCAAACACTTGGCAGGAAGCAGCGATATGGTGGACGGCCTTCGACATGGCGCTCACCTCAGCTGCCCTGGCCCTGGCAAAAGCTCCGGCTGAGAGAGAATGGAGGATTGATTCAGGAGCTATTCAACCACAACGCTCTGACTGCAGCACTGCATTTGCTTCTCACACTGAACATCATTTAACTCGCTTTCTTTTTGACTTTCTAAAATGACTATTGGTCCAACTGTCAGGCTCCTGAAAGTAAGTGTTAACCACATGAGTAAAATGGGTCTAAAACCAAACTTTGCTTTCTATTTAAGGTCTACTGCGAACTTAACAATTACACAGGTACGTCACCCATTCAAGGTGATGACCTCATGAAGCTGATGAGGGGATGGAGAGTGTGTAAAGCTGTCAGCAAAAGGTAGTCTACAGAATAGAAAATAATCAAAATAACTTCAAAAAGTCTGAGTGAGCAGGTGTGTCCAAACATCTGACAGGGCTCTGTGCCTTTCAGGGCCAGGATGAACTGAGGGCTGTAAACAGAAAAACCTGTCCTGCTCACCAAAGCAGCTCCACATGTCTACCTGTGATGAACTTTGGCATCTCCTTAGAGTAGCTGTCATCATGTCCTTGGTGTCCACGGGTCCATCCACTCCATTGGTCAGGATTCTTCGGTTTCCCTTTGGGTCGATGTCCACCAGATGAGCCAGCCTGGACACCTCCACCTGTGAAAAGACAATCCATGGTTGTTAAACACAGTGTGATCTACCCTGGCTTTTCCATGCGTATGAACTGAGTAATCAAGTAATCAAAGCCACGAACATGCGGACTTCCACACGCATGTAAATAACTTTAAAAAATAACAATGTTTTCTCCAGCTTTGAGAAAAACCAGGTCCACAACAGAAGTCTTTGAATATCACTCACAACAATGCAGAAGCAGTTTAATCCACCCACATGGTCATGTCAGGACTATCATGTGGTCATGTGAGACCAGTCTCAAATCACATCAAACTTTTTAAAAAACAATAAATGTAGCACAAAGTGCTTTACATCTGATTACAAACAATCCCACACAGCCCCTTACCCAACCACCCCCACCACACAGAATCACACACAGTCACACAGCTACACACACACACACAAACGAGCTGACTCCACAGACAGAAATCCAGAAATCAGTCTCTGCTTTTTAAGCATTTTCAGCACCATCTGTATAAAGTCACCAACATTGTTCGGTTATAATCCTGTCTCTGCAGCTACAACACATCAAAGCCTGAAAACAGTAACATACTGACGTTTTATGATGACGCAGTGACGTGGCTCTGACTCGGCACTGGCTGGTGGAAAACAAAACAGGTTCTTAGGGAGAACGGGATTAGAACCAGCTGAACACAAGCACTGAACTAGAACTGGTGGAAAAGGGGTATCAGAGGAGCCATATGCACCAATAAATGGAGATAAAAATAAATAATTTAACAGAAAGCTAAGCTAAAAATGTGGGTCTTGAGCGTGTTCTTAAACACATGAACGTTCTCTGTGGCCCTGAGCTCCTCTGGCAGACTGTTCCATAGACGGAGGCCATGATACTGAAAAGATGCCTCACCATGTGTGTGTGTGTCCTGACTTGTGTAATAACGAGGAGCCTGCTGCCAGAGGAGCGCAGGGTCCGGGAAGGTTCATAAGGTAAAAGCTGTTCAGAGAGATAAGATGGCCCAAGAATTTAAAAACAAGTAAAAGAACCTTAACATCAATCCTGAAACACACGGGGAGCCAATGCGGTGATTTTAAAACTGGTGTAATGTGGGCCTGCTTCCTGGTCTTAGTCAGGACACGTGCTGCTGAATTCTGTAATAACTGTAAACCAGTAATATTCTTTTTGACCAGACAGCAGGGCATCACAGTAGTCTGTTCGACAGGTGATAAAAGCATGCATCAGCGTCTCCGTGTTAGCCTGAGAGAGAATAGAGCGGACTCTGGGGATGTTCTTTAAATGGTAAAAACCTGTTTTTACTGTATTCTTAATCTGTGGAATTAAAGTCAGCTCAGAGTCAGAAATATCTCAACACTCTCCTTTCAAAACAAACATACAGATGCATATTCAGCACCTTCCTGACCACAAACTTTTTTCTTTTTTTTAATTAATTTTTGGCTTTTGTGCCTTTATGTGTGTAAGAGAGAGGACAGTGGATTGTGGAAAATGGGGCAAGAGTGGGGACTGACATGCAGGAAAGTGTCCACAGGGCAGACTTCACCCAGGCTGCCTTTGTGAGGACAAAACCTCAGGGAGTGTGACCTGAACCACCAGGCCATCTGTGCTCTGTGGTCTTTACTTCTACAAAATTCATAAAACCCACAGAAATCACTTCTTTTCACTCTCTTTTTTTGTTCGACAGACAGCCTATGTGGGTTGTACAGACACAGTTTTCTATCAGCTGAAGTAAAAAAAGAAAAAAAACAGTCAGTTCCAGCTTTATTTCAATAAACTTAATTTTTTGGAGTAAGATAAAAAATTAGATATGGCAATTTTTCTGGAATAAATTTCTATACCTCTACAAATTTAATATATACAGGACCTAAAAACTCCACTGAATGTGTTGTTTTTCTAAATGAATTTAAATTGTTCTAAAAATAATAAAGAACCAAAAACCCACATAAATATTTACAATTACTATTCCCTTCCAATGCTGAATTTTATTCATTTAGTTTTCTGTACATTCTATTAACTTCTTATTTTACTTTTCTACTTTTATTCTTGTTACTTTGTTCCTGCAACGTCACCACTGACTAATATAAAATGATTCATCTGGTAATCTCTTCGCAAATTAATGACTGAAATGCACAAATATACTCCTGATTTGTTTTCTATGTTTATGGTCAAAAAAATCCATCAGCTCCACTTTCCAGAACAGAAAACCGGGGTAGAAAAGGATAAAACAGACCCAACAGAACAGTCAGAGACCACAGACGACATGGGAGAGAAGGAGGAAGGAGGAGGAGGTGAGTAAATGAAGGAGGTGTTTAGGAGAAGGAGCTGTATGGGAGATATGGCTGTAAGAAACCTATAAGGAGAAGAAGGTGTGTAGGACAAGGAGGTGATAGGGACAAGGTGTGTAGGTAGGAGGTGTGTGTGTGTGTGTGTGTGTGTGTCACCAGAGGCCGGGCTGCTCCTCTCTGCTCCTCCGTTGCTCCAAGAGGAAAAGTGCTGACTGAGCGGCTGCTCCTTCATCTTCTTCTTCTTCATCCTCACTTTAGCTTCAGACATTTTCTTCACAACAGAAGAGGAGATAGTGATGACATCATCACAAAAACATCAGAAACAACACATCAAAGACAGAAGAGCAGGAAGAGGAGCAGGAAGAGGAGCAGAGAGGAGCAGAGAGAGGAGCAGAGAGGAGCAGAGAGAGGAGCAGGGAGAAGAGCAGAGAGGAGCAGAGAGAAGAGCAGAGAGAGGAGCAGGAAGAGGAGCAGAGAGAGGAGCAGAGAGGAGCAGAGAGAGGAGGAGAGAGGAGCAGAGAGAGGAGCAGAGAGGAGCAGAGAGAGGAGCAGAGAGAGGAGCAGAGAGGAGCAGAGAGAGGAGCAGAGAGGAGCAGAGAGGAGCAGAGAGGAGTGGAGCTCGTCCTTACCTTCGCGGTGTTTCTTTTCTCCTCCTTCTCCTCTGAGCCTGTGCAGCTGTCTCTCCTGTCGGGGTTTTGCTCCCTGACAGTTTTCTCCTCACTCCTCCTCTCTGCCATGTGGACTCCTTCCTCCTCCACGTCTTCTTCTACTACTCTATATTCTTCTTCTTCGATAGCTTTTGGCTGCTGGCTAACTTCACCATTCCGCCACCTGCTGGTGTGGAATTCAACAAACGCCTGACAACAAACCAATCTTACTGTGAGGGGGGAATAAATAAAAGAATTATAACACCAACATCTTCCCGATTTCTTGTTCATTTTTCAGAGAATATGAAGGAAAACACAAAAACTTTTCTGTCACTCATGGTTAGTGGTTGGTGAAGCCATTTATTAACAAACAACTGTGTTTACTCTTTTTAAACCATAATGACAACAGAAACTTCCAAAATGACCCTGATGAAAAGTTTCCATCCCCCAGTTCTTAATAGTGTGTATTTCCCCCTTTAACATCAATGACAGCTTGAAGTGTTTTGTGCTCGTTGTGAATGAGGGTCTTAGATGGTAAAACTGACCATTCTTCTTGGCAAAAAGCCTCCAGGTCCTGTAAATTCTTGCTCTGTCTTGCATGAATTGCAGGTTTGAGGTCTCCCCCCACTTTGAGGTCAGGAGACTGAGATGGCCACTCCAGAACCTTCACTTTATTCTGCTGTAGCCAATGGCAGGTTGATTTGGCCTTGTGTTTCGGATCATTGTCATGTGTGAACGTCCAAGTACGTCTCATGTGCAGCTTCTGGGCTGATGAGTGTAAATTTTCCTCCAGTATTTTCTGATAACATGCTGCGTTCATCCTTCATTCATCAGTTTGGACCAAGTTTCCTGAGCCTTTGTAGCTCACACATCCCCAAAACATCAGTGATCCACCTCCGTGTTTCACAGTAGGAATGGTGGACCTTTCATCATAGGCCTTGTTGACTCCTCTCCAAATGGAACAATGTTTATGGTTGTGGACAAAAAGTTCAGTTTGGGTCTCATCACTCCAAATGACTTTGTTCTAGAAGTTTTGAGGCTTATCTCTGTGCTGTTTGGCGTATTTTAAGCAAGATACTTTGGGGCATTTGTGTAGAAATGTCTTTCTTCTGTCAACTCGACTGTGCAGCCCTTTAATTCTCAAGTGCCTCCTATGTGCATCGAGAAGTTGTTTTTTTTCTCAGAGTCCTGTATTTCAGCTGAAGTTATTTGTGGGTTTTTCTTTGCATCCCTGACAATTGTCCTGTCAGTTGTAGCTGAATTGTTTGTTGGTCTACCTGACTGTGGTTTGGTTTCAACAGAATCCCTCATTTTCCTCTTCTTCATTAGAGTTTGAACTCTGCTTATTGGCATCCTCAGTTCCTTGGATATCTTTTTGTAACCCTTCTTGTTTTGCACAGTTGGATTAACTTTTTCTGCAGATCCTTAAACAATTATTTTTCTTTCCCCATGACTCAGAATCTTAAAATGTTAGGGCAGCAGTGGATGAAAGATGCAAGTGTCTGTCAGGAGCTCAGAAACTCTCAGAGCTTTTATACACACACACTGATTACAAGCTAATAGATCACAGGTGAGGATGGTTACCTTTAGGAGACAAACACGACTTGTGTCAACTTGTGTTCAGGTTATCAGGACAAAACCACCAGAGGATTTTGATTGGTTAAAGATTGTAAAACTTTCTAACAATATACTATGACACCAACAGAAATGCAAACTTCACATTTAAGCAAACATGAAACACATTGTTTTAACAAATTGTTGATTGTCTCTGTCTCAGGAGCTGAGAACCATGGAAACACCCCCCCACACCCCCCATTTGAATGTGTTTTGTTTTTTCAATCTCCATTTATGTTGATGCTCCTGTGCCCTCTTTTCACTGTACCAGAGTTATTATTGGGATCATTTCTCTGCTGTAAACCACTTAGAGACCACTTCCTCGGCATCAGCTCTCTGAACAGGTCTGTGTTTGTGAGCTCAGAGTCTCTCCGTGTTTTTACAGTGATGCCCTCACACTCTTTAATAACTGCTACACACTTGTTACACACAAAACATGTTGGTCTTACGTTTGAGATACGTTGGATTAAACAATGAAACCCTCCCCAGTCCCTGAAGAGTTAAACTTCTAGTTTTTGGATAACCTGTTGAAAACTCAGCTGCTGAGCCTGCTCTCAAAGTCCAAATCTGGCTCCAGTCAACCTCTGTTTGGTCACTACTGAGCATCTGCAACTCTGACTGAAGCTCCCAGTGAGACAGCTCACAGGCAGGCTGCTTCACTACACAATGTTCCTGCTGATCAGTTGTTTTTGCACATGTTGGATTCATGTACATGGGTTGAGGTTGGAGCCACACAAAATGACACAGATCCAATTCCCAATAAGGACAAAGAAGAAAAGGTTATTAGTGAATACAACTTTATTCTGTACAAGAAAAGGAGATTTGTAGAAAAAGCCCAGATAAAAATCATACATTATACAGAAAGAAATCAGATAAAGCATACAGGAACAGAAAAAAGGTTCAGACAGTCTTTTTCCAACATCATCTACTCCACCATGCATGAGGTAACTTTCAATCTACTCCACATTTCACACCAGTATGAAGTGTGTCGGTTTGAAAAATCATTTGAATAGGTGATGATTTCATGAAAGTAACAGTAAACTTATTCAAGGTGACAAATTATCAGGATCATCACCTGAGAACGACTCATTCTGTCATGTCGATCCTCCCCTTGTGCGTCCAAACATTGGTTTCATATCACTAAAAACATTGTTTTGATCGTACTGTGCACTTCAGCTCCCTGCAGAAGAGTTCCTGAAAACATCCTGAAAATGTCCTGAAACACAAACAACTGAGTTTTCACCCAAACTTTATCCAACATCTTTCCTGTCAGCGCTCTTTATACGATTTCAGGGTAAAGTAGGGACAAGTTAACATGAGAGATGTTGTGGAATTGCTCAGTTTTCAGTATCCATCACTGTTTGTAAGTCATGATCAGAGGTAAGTGTGCTGTAGAATAAGGCCCGTGTTAATTAGACCTAAAACTCCTATTCCAGGTTTCAGGCTTAGGGTCATTTTGGTATTTGCATAGTCTGAGTGAGAAGAGTGTGTTTTTTATTTTTAACAGTGAACTTTACTTCAGTCACTGAAGAAAGAGACTTACTGACCAGATATATGTTGTACAGGAAATAGGGAAGAGTAGAATGAAAGAGTCAGTAGTTTTTCTGGATTAGATTGTAAAAGATGAAACCATGGTTACCGCAGAGTCTGTTTAATATCATGATCCCCGGGACGACATGCTGTGAGAGGATGTTCAGAAAGGGAAGTCAGGGGTAAAGCTACTACAACCAGAATGCATGAGTGAAAACAGCTCATATCACAGAATATTAACTGCTGTCAGTTCTCTTCATTTAGTCAAACTCCAGAAAGATGAAACTGAAATAATGAGTCAACGTATCAGAGTTTAAAACCTCAAAGTTCAATCATTGTGACAGATTATTTATCTCAGAGAATGAACTGCACTAGAAAAGCAAAGCTCTGACTCTGTGTTTCCAGGCACATACGGCTCAATAACAGATGATTAAGATTTATTTTCACAGATTTAGAAAAAAAAAAAATTCTAAGGCATCTTTTGTATCAATGTACCTCCAGCACAGTTTCTTTAATCAACATTTTAGTGTTGGTTACTTCTTGTTGTTGTTTTCTTCCAGTTGCTTGATGCTGTTTGGATTCTGAGATGCTACGAGGCTCTTCTCTCTGCAATGAGAAAAAGATGGCGCTCACAAAATATCTGAGACCATACAAATAATTTGATTCCTTCTGTCAAGTGGACTCAGTGATCTTAATTCTAAACAAATTTTAAGTTAAATGTGACTTCACTTCACTTTTGTCGTTTTCTTAACCTTTAAAAATCATGAGCAACCACCAAAACACATTTTGCTGTTCAGTAAAGAAAGTAAATAACTTGAATTTGATCATATTAACATAAAAATGCTCTTCACTATGTTTTACTCCACTTTCACAAAAAAGTATGTTTGAAACTTAACGGATAACAGCAACAAATAAACTTTATTTTTATCCATTTTAAAAAATATATATTTTGCTTTTGAAAATTTTTGCTCCAGTCCCCAGTCCGTGCAAAGCCCCGACCCAGAATCAGGTCGTGTGCAGCTCATTCAGCACCTGCTTCTCCACAAACCAAAGGAGCCAGATGGGTGTGTCACAGGGGGGCAGCCCGCTCTTGGCTGGGCCCTGACCCAAAACAGTGCTGCTCCCTGGCCCCATCAGAACAAAGGGGACAGGGAGCTGCGTCCAACCAGAGATGTGTGGTGCACTGAGGGGGAACTGTTGCATCTAAGTGGGATTCTGACTTTGAGACGTTCAGTCATAATCCCACAGATGGTAGCTCCACACCGTTGGCTCCTCAGCCGAGCACATACACCAACTGTCTGAACCTGTGGTTCCTCTCGGACTGAGCAGGATTACTATTGCAACAACACATCATCAGTAGGGTAAAAGTAACCTGTCTCACCACGCTCTAATAATTCTACTTGAGCATTAAGATCCAACAGCTCAGAATGTACATTTGTGCACTTTTGTAACTGCTCTCAAGAGTTTGACCAGCAGTGTGCAGTGCTCAATAAATGGATCAGACCAAGGTTAAATACATTAGAGTCCACTACCAAAGCCCTTTTTATGTCTCTGTGATAGTTAATCCTTTAGGATATATAAACTCTCTAATCAGAATGATGTCTTTAAAAAGGTTCTTAGTGGAGTTTTAAGCTGACGGTTGTGCAGGGGCGTCACACAGTGGCTGGTTATGTGAGGATGTTAGAGGGGCGTCCTTCATGACTGAGGGCCCTGCTCTGTCTGCTGATGTGGACGTCAGTTCCAGACAATGGAGGCCAAACATGAAGTATCTTCACCACTTGAAGCAACATTCCCACAATCCTCCTGGAAACACTCACATCAAACATGAACAAACTAATGTTTGAAGTGATCAACAAGAACGGTGGAGCTTTTCATGACTGAGGCCTTTTTTCAACACTTGATCTCTATTTTAGGGGTTTTCAGGTTTTTTGAGCTGTGCTCTTAAACTTTTGATCAGCTGATGAACAGACTATTTACCTTTAAGTGTTGTTCTCAATAAACTGCCTCCCAAATATATATTTGTCTCACCCTCATTTCTTCTTTTTGCTTTTGACACAACGTAGAATGTTTTTAAGATCCAACAGTACAAAATGTGAGTTGGTGTAATTTTTCAGCTGGTCTTAAGAATTTGATCAGGATTGTGTGTATACATACAGATCAAAGATAAATGATTTGTGGTTGTTATCTTACCGTCTTATCAGTCCTCTTTTTTTGCTTTCTCCTTCTCTTTGTCCTCCCCCTGTGACACCTCAGCTGCAGACTCCACTACAGAAGGAGAAATACAAATAAATGTCACTGAACCTAAATGCTGGTGGCATAGTACACCTTTATTAGTTTGCCAAACAGGATGTGGAACAGTGTCTTCATCACATCTGGTTCTGCTGAACTGGTTTACTGGTGATCTGCCTCTGAACGCCCTCATAAACTCACACACTCTCACTCTGCCTGCTGATTGGTTGAACATACATACAGCATGGCTCACACAGAGCCACGCTGTGTTAAAGTTATGTAATAAGTGCTCCACACGTGCCGTGGAGGGGCCTCTTTTCCCTTCACTAAAAGTACTTTATGTTCTCAGAGTCACATCAGGGATGCTACCAGTTACAGATCATGGGCCCTGTGCTACAATCTGAATAACGCACATTTAGAGGTATGATGCAAGAAAAACACACCCCTCAATCATCCATTGAGATTCTGAGCTTATGAATTTTTGATAAGAAAGAGAAGTGAAAATTTCTTGATGGAAAAGTTGAGATTACAGTTCTGCATGGTTTCAGTCAAAAAACTGATTGATGATTTATTTCATTAAGAATTGAACCAAAAAAGACCCGACCTCACGACCATTAAGCTTGGCTTTAACCCAGTCAGGCTGGATCACTTACATTCTTTATGCCATTCTGAGCAGTCGTACCAGATTGTTGTGAAGTCAAATCTGAACACGGCTGGATGAGTGACAGAGCGGATCATGACCGGACCTGCAGCTGAGAACATGCTCCTGTGTGAGGAGGAGCTGAAGGCTGCTCTGTCTTTGTGCTTTTGTGCCTCCTCATCTTTGCAGTTTCACAGACACAGAACATCTCCTTCAAACTGAGGGTTTTAACCAATGACAGGGGCACAGATGTGTGTAAACCATGTTAGAGGTGCAGTGAGGAGGTGGTCCTGTCCACCTTATGTGTCTCTTAAAGCTGCTGAGTAGCTTTAAGGATGTGATGTTAAACCACTTTGGATTATGAGCTCCCTGTTTCTTTCCCTATTTGATGAAAACAGAGTCTTCTCCTACTTAACAATTTTCTTGCATTTGTCTCACTTTTTTTTGCACGTGCTGCATTAACCCCAAAGCTACATCCACCTGTGGCAGGACAAAACATTTTAGCTTTCTAGGCTGTCCTCAGCCATCTAGTCTGACAAGTTTCACCATCAAGCATGAGGTCTTCAAATTAGCACGGCAGCTCAATTAACCCACAGTTTACGTGGGTATTTACTCAAAGACCATTTTACTTTCACAGTCCTGACAATAGAAATAAAATGATGTGTAATGACTGACTACAAAAGAGATTAAAGAAACAGATTTTACTTTACGTCCATGTTCATACCTGCAGGAGCTGGAGCAGGGGGCGCTGCAGAGTCTGCTACTGAGGATACCACAGCAGGTGTATCCTCTGGAGATGAGACAGGAATGGCTTTGGTGGAACCAACAGGAGTCACAGAAGGTGGAGCTGCATCTCCAGGAGGAACCTGAGGCTCAGCTGGGGTCTTCAGTGGACTTAGTGGAGGCATTTTTGGGATCGTTGCAACAGCAATGGTCGGGTCTATTATAGAGTCTATCGGTACAGGCGCCGAGACTTCACTCTGTGCTAAAACCTCCACGGGCCCTTCACCTTCACCTGCCGCTGAAGCATCACTTGGTGCCACTGGAGCCTCAGGTTCAGCTGGGGCCTCAGGTTCAGCTGGGGCCTCGGGTTCAGCTGGGGCCTCGGGTTCAGCTGGGGCCCCGGCTTCAGCTGGCTCTGTGGATTCTGTGGGTGCTGTTGAGGCAGTAAGTAGTGCAGCATTGTCAGTTGGAGGCTCTACTTCTACAGGAGCAGACACCTCCACGGGGGCCTCACCAGCTACAGGCACAGGTGCTGCTGCCTCCTCCGGAGCCAATGTGGGCTCCGATGAGATGGCCTTCACTTCAGAAGGGGCCCCAAGGTTCACAGTAGACACCTCCTGAGCAGCAGACACCTCCTCGACAGCAGCAGGAGCCTCCACCTGCTCAGCTTCAACAGATTCAGTTGAAGGGACCTCCTCTGGAGACTTAACAGGGGCCTCCACCTCAGCGAGGGGCTCCAGCACCACATCAGGCACTTCCTCTGCAACAGCTTGGACCTCTGTCTGCTCAGTTACAACAGATTCAGCTGAAGGGGCCTCCTCTGCTGACTCTACAGGGACCTCCACCTCAGGAGGGGGCTCCAGCACTGAAGCAGCCTCTTCCTCAACAGCATCCTGGACCTCAGCTTGGACCTCGGCTTGGACCTCGGCCTGGACCTCAGCCTGGACCTCAGCCTGGACCTCAGCCTGGACCTCGGCCTGGACCTCAGCCTGGACATCTACTGAAGGTTCCTCTGGAGACTCAACAGGGACCTCAGCAACCACGGGGACCTCAGAGGCAGGTTCATCCACATGAAGCAGATCCTCACAGGCCTCGACAGCAGCCTCAGCCTCAGCCTCAGCCTCAGCTGGAGCTTCTACAGCTTCTTCTGCCTCTTCTAGAGCTGGTTCTCCAGTGGTGACAGGTTCCAGCTCAGGCTCAGGAACAAGCAGAAGGTCGACCCCAGAGCTAATATCGTCCTGGGCCTCAAAGGATATTAACTCTGGCCCCACATCACTCACTGGTTGGAGGTCCCCTGGTAGGGCTGTCTGCACAGGCAGCTGCATTTGGTCCTCAATGGTTTGTGCATCTTCTGCATTGATGGCGTTTCTGACACCTGTCCAAAAAGAGAGGAGGAGAAAAGAGGAGGAAGAACAGAGCAGCTTGAGTCAGGGCTGTGATGGAGACAGTCCTTTCAGTGATAGAAAACATTTGACCAAGGTTTAATAATGAAGAATTTGTTATTTGGGTGTGTTTTTATCTGTTTGTACTTGTGTTTTCATGCATCAAGCAATTTTTTTCCTCCTATCCTCTTCTGAATAAATAAAAAAGGTCACTCTGAGTGTTTATGTACAATGAGGACAGACTCTGGTTTTCCCTCCTGGATATTTAAGCTCAGTGTCTTCATACATCAGCTGCAGAAATGAGAACAACCTTTGGTGGTTTTCTTGAGACCAGTGTTCCTTCACAGCATTTCACAGTGAGTCTGTTTTGCATAAGCACTGATATGACTTTGTTCCAGCCAAGAAAGTCAAAGGGGCGGATAAACAGGATGCATCAGCTGCCTGATTTGACTTGTCTGCGAGAGTCATAAAGACAGATTTGGCTAATGGGCAGAAGGGAATGTGACAGCCCTGCACCCCAAACAAAAACAGGAGGGGGAAAAGAGCTGAGAGCTGAAATATTTCTGATATTCTCCACAGGTTTTCTGACGTGTCCTTTCACAGCCATCAGCATCTATCACAGAGGCTACAAAGCTGCTGTCTTCACTGCAGGGTGTTGAAGAGTGTGTGTTTGGGGTCAGACAGAACCAGCCGCCCCAGACAGAGATGGCTCGCATGTCAACACAATTCTGCAGCCAGAGATGACGGAGATCCCAGTCAAAACAGAGCCGTGGCTGGCAAAAAGCACAGAGACCAGAGAGGGTTAGACAGGGATGGGACCGGCAGCTTGGACGGCACATAGCTGCTCTGTCAGACAGACCATACACTGGACCATTTAGAGCCCCAACTGCTCAGACACATGATGTAAGAGGCTGGAGAGGGACCAGAGCTTCTCCAGGTGATCATATCTGACAGCTTAATGTGAGGATACCCCAACACAGAGGGAGATGCTGAAAGATGGAAATGATGCACACAGGGGAACTGTTATATCTTAGACTTAAATAATTCATTTCACTTTTCACATTTAGTCACTAACCTCATCAGCTATTCCCATTTGGGTCAGTCACATAATGTCTAGGTGGAGATGACTGCTCTGTACATAGCTGTGCCTGGTATGACGTAGCTGTGTGCCATGAGATGGACCAATGAATAGACAGCCATTGTGGAAATCTATGTCAAGCCTATTAGAGCTCTTAAAGGGTGTGTGCACAAGGATGAACAGAGTCTCCATGGACAGCTCAACGATGTAGGAACACAAAAATAAACCTATTAATATTTGAATGAACTTTGTTTGAGTCATCTGAAATGCAAACTTCTGGAAACAGCATGAAGTGGGAGGCATGGGGCTTCTTCTTTCTCTTCTTTTTCGATGTAACATTTGCTCACCAACTCTGAAAGAATGCAGACGACACACACACACCACCCCCATGTCTCTGTCTTATAAAAGGAGCCCCTCCCTCAGGTCACAAATCTGATTCCTCCAGAATGAAAAACAGGTTGGGTTGCACCTCAGGCTGCAGTTCGACAGCATTCTCACATGGAGCAGTAAAAGAGACACTCCTTCATGTTTTCACTCAATTCTGCTGGACACAAACTACATCTGGGGGCTGGCACTTCAACATACACACATATAGGGTCATAAAAATATGTAAACACCCATTAAGATCTGCTTAACAGGGCATGTGCTCCATCATGATCACATGGTTGCTCCTGTTGAGATTAGAGTTTTCAAAGTTTCCTTCAGCAGTTCGGAGCGTTCCTTTGAAAAATCATTGAGCATGAAGTGAGACACAGCTGAGAAAAACGAATACGAGCTACTTTTGAGGAAATAGTTGAGTCTTGAGCACAGTGCCCCACAAGGGCTCACAGTTTACCCTACAGCAGAGTGAAAAGCACACAGTGTACTCTCTGGACCAGGACTCATACAGACCTCTGTAAGACTCCAACACTGGAAAGTCACTTCAATGAACCTCCACCTGTGTTATCCTACCAAACTGTCAATAACATGGATCACTCTGATCAGATTATTAGGACACTTATTCAGACAGTGCAACTCTCCACAGCCAGTGTGATCCCTACTTACCCACTGTGTCTCCATTACTTTCCTCTGGCTTCAAACCTGGCCTCTTCTCTTCATCCACAGTCTGCGCACTAGATGACGAGCAGCCCATCTTTGGTTTGGATCGATGAGAAAACAAGTTGAAAGCTCTGATATGTGCAAAGAGGAATCCCTGTGCTCAGTGATATCCAGGAGAGAGACAGCCTGGTGGCACAAACGTGGAGGTGTGTGGCTCTTAAGAGAAGCAGCTGGACACCTTCATGGTCTTCCTCTGGTCTCCTGGATGGTGTTAGTGCATGGCCTGCTCTCCTCTGGTCCAACACTGAGCTGAGAGGACGCAGCCAAGAAGAGCATGCTGCTGGATCCTCCTGCACTCTCTCCTGGACACAGTCACACTTTTCATGGGAGAGGAGGAGGAACATGTGCTTGAAGTGGCTGCCCTTCCCCCTGTGGGAGGGGCTGCCTCAATGCTTTATTCATGAACAGGCTGAGATTGTACAGCTCTCTTTTCAGTCTGATGAATATGTCACATCCTCTGACTGTTAGANACCATAGACTGTATAATGAGTGGACGTAACGACGTTCGGCTCAAACTGAAGCCTCCAGCAGATGCCCCGCCCCCTAGTGTCTGTTTGAAGTATAGATCATAAGCCCCGCCCCCTGGTGCCTGTCTGCAGTATAGGTCATAAGCCCCGCCCCCTGGTGCTTGTCTGCAGTATAGGTCATAAGCCCCGCCCCCTGGTGTCTGGCTGCAGTATAGGTCATAAGCCCCGCCTCCCCATGTATTCCAGATATGAGCCGGGAAAACTTTAAAAAATGACGATACCTGGTAGAAACGTTTCTCTCATCCTTACTCTAAGGTAGTATGACGATGTCATCTGGCTGCATGGTGTTCAGGTGTTTTTTTTCTGAGAAGTTAGTTTCTCATTAGTTATTGGACGTTAAAAACTGCGATATAAGTTTCGTTTTACGATAGTTGTCAGCTGCCGTTCGTGAGTAGTTTTTATCGGGGATATAAGAAACTTCAGGAAAGAGCCAAAAGGAGACTCAACTTATCTAAGAAGAAGAAATAATATTTGTATTTCTCTTTTTTACTTGACTCCACCGGAAATTCTCTACTGCGCAGACTCTGGCTGCACAATGGCGGCTAGAGAAACAGTTTTTTTGGCTTCAAAAACGTAGAACGGTGACAGGTGGAAGCACGCTGTCCATTCTATATACAGTCAATGGTCCACCCTGAGATGATTTCTCTCTCCGTGGTTGTATCAACATTTACAGAGCTCATGTGAATCAATGAACGCGTCATAGCTGTGATTGACAGTTCGACAGCCAATGGCTGCTGGTTGTGATAGGATGGGGCTCACTGATTGGATGAGAGTAACTTGTCCGTATGTTTTTGGATAGCTTTTTCCCCCAAAACTCTATTTAAATGTACAGACGAAGACTAGGTACACTAACCATACAGGTACTGAAGATATACAACTTCAGTAGCTTATGGAAAAAAAAATAAAAAATTAAGGGTTAAAAATCAAGCAAACTTGTAGACATGTAAACTAAGTGGATGCCGATGACCCCTCTGTCAATGCCAACAGGGCAGCGGCTGAGCCTGAACAGATTAAATCTCTTCAATCCACCATATGGCCCATAAAATAGCCGAGAACTCAGAGGTAAAAACTGATGAAACAGATATTCAGACTCTCAGCAGGATCTGAAGATCCACCACATACAGTCCAAACCCAGCTCTCCCTGAGGCTGGATCCTTGGACCCATCCTTAAAGATCTGCATGTAATTATCCTTCAACTGATTCACATGTCTAAGCTTCCAGCATCATCATAACAATGACTCTGCTCAAGCAGGGATAGGTCAGCTTCAGGATCTGGGAGAATCCAGAACAGCACAGGTGACCAGACTGCCCCTGATACTTGATCTTGGTCAATTCCAATGTCTGATGTGGCAAGTTCTCGAATATTTCTAAAAATATATTTACTTTCTTCTCTGGGCCAATAAATTCCCAACAACTATCCAGAAGACACTTAGCTGCTGCGCTGTACCTTTATCCACTTAAAGCAAAAAAAAACCTGACACTTCAGCATGCACAAATGTAAAGATGTGCTCTGGCAGACTTGGCATCGTGGGTCTTAAAGGGTTAACTTCTGAGAGGCTTTTGTAAAAGACCAGAGAAAAATAATAACACACTCACTGTGACTCAGAAAGAAAGGTTTATTGAATAACCCTGCCATCTCCAAACCAGTGCAGTGAAGTGATGAGAGCCTGCATGGGCAGGAGCAGAAGTGTGTGTGTGTGTAAAGATGAGAAGAAACTTCAAAGCTATGCTGGATGGAGCTTTGTCTAAGACCTTTACATTTACTGAGGATGAGAACAGCTCAGTCTCAAACACCAGGAGCTGGTGAGGCTCTGGACTCAGGAGCTGCAGGTGAACGTCCGTCAGCCGTGGCTCCGTCAGCCGTGGCTCCGTCAGCCGTGGCTCCGTCAGCCGTGGCTCCGTCAGCCGTGGCTCCGCCAGCCGTGGCTCCGCCAGCTTCACGCCTGTTAGATCCTGAAGGAGCAGGCTCTGCTTCAGATCAGTGACTCCACCAACAGTTTCTCTCAAGAGCCAAAATTACCTCATTTCCAAATCAAGAGACTCTGCATGTAGAAACAGGCTTCAGAACTGTTCGTAAATTATTCAACATGAATTAACATCAATACAAAACTACTTTTTGCATCCAAGTTTATTTTTGAAATTCCCTACTCCCCCTGTACAACAAAAACAAACTTTCCACGAAGGCAGCAGTGAACTGTCGATGATAGTACTTGTTTGGAGAAGGGGATAACATATAGTCACAGTGTGTCTTCTCTCCTTTGAAATACTTCAACCGCTGTCATCTTTGGCTGGGTTTCGGCTGACAGCCCTTTGTCGAACCACCTTTCTGGGAAGCAAAGGTTTCAGCCATTGGAGCACGGCTGGAGGCTTTATATTTTACAGTGCGGATGGAGGAATGTCGAGGACTGGAAACTGCTTTGTTAACATAAAAAAAATAACAAATCAAAATAAAAGTAACAAGGTGTTTGTTTGTGTTCAAAACACAAAAAATATTACAGCCTGGGGAGATAGCCACGGTTTTCAAACTTCATAAAACTGTATCGGGACAGAAAATAAATCTACAAAAATTAAGCTAAGTAAATATTTCACAACAGTAAACATGTTTTCCTTTTTCATTTGTCAAATTGTCAAACCTCTACACAAAACCAAAGTTCTTGGTCTTAATGGCTAGCAGGAGCTTCTGTTTAAGTATCTGTTTTGAAGAGTAGAGTGGCACGTAAAGGCGTGAGATGCAGGTATTGGCTGTGGGAAGGTGCTGGTCGTCTGGAGGCCTTATGGTGATGGAGG
Source organism: Thalassoma bifasciatum (assembly GCA_008086565.1). Classification (NCBI taxonomy): domain Eukaryota; kingdom Metazoa; phylum Chordata; class Actinopteri; order Labriformes; family Labridae; genus Thalassoma; species Thalassoma bifasciatum. The sequence continues at coordinate 117,410 of RPOG01001592.1, forward strand.
GCATGGGCTGGAAACCCTCCTCGCTGGCTGGTAGAGACGGGCTGGAGGTCCAGAAATAAACCTGAGGACCAGAGAGAGGGGGGGGGGGCTCAGTTCAACATCTTCAAATATCCTGCATAGAGTTCTGTGTTGAGTTTCAGCAGGAAAATGGAAACAGGTAAAGACCTTCACACCATTTACTTTTCAAACTGCTCCTCAAAGCTATAATTCTACACTTTCATTCAACAGACACTTTTGTCTGAAGCCACAAACAACACAAGCACAACTTAAGGCTGGAGGATGAAACTTTCATAAGTGCGATGAAGTGCTACAGGTTGATTGGCTGCAGGTGGAACCATCTAGTTCAAGACCATGGCTTGATAAGATGCACCAGACGTCTTGTTTTTAATTATACATACAGCCAAAAACGAACAAACGTAAACCAAACTCAACAACATTGTCAAACATTCCACAAATTCAGTATTGAGTGCTCAGTGTTCACTAAGAGCCTAAGACTCTGCTTCATTTTAGCCCAAAGACAAAGAGGAGAACAGTCAGATGAAGAGTCTAAATGTTCCTGAACGGATGAAGAGTCTTCAGACCTCTTCAGGTAGAAAAGGAACCTGTGGATCCCACAGAGCTGAAAATTCAGTCAATCATTTGGAGACAACAGAGGAGAAGAGTCTGGAGAGAGATTTAGAGTCACGCTGGACTGGGAGACCAGGCCTCTCTCACAGACCACAGCAGGTCCTCCACAGGGACTGTAGACCTGGATCAGGACTCCAGGTAGTCCACAGGGACTGTAGACCTGGATCAGGACTCCAGGTAGATCACAGGGACTATAGACCTGGATCAGGACTCCAGGTAGATTCACAGGGACTATAGACCTGGATCAGGACTCCAGGTAGATCACAGGGACTGTAGACCTGAATTAGGAGTCCAGGTAGTCCAGAGGGACTGTAGACCTGAATTAGGACTCCAGGTAGTCCAGAGGGACTGTAGACCTGGATCAGGACTCCAGGTAGATCACAGGGACTATAGACCTGGATCAGGACTCCAGGTAGTCCACAGGGACTGTAGACCTGGATCAGGACTCCAGGTAGTCCAGAGGGACTGTAGACCTGGATCAGGACTCCAGGTAGTCCAGAGCTGCTCTTTTCACTGATTTATGTATTCATTTATTTTTTTCTGAAGTTACTTTTGGGTGTTTCATGCCTTTAATGGAGAGAGGAGGACAGTGGATAGAGTTGGAAAGGGGGAGAGAGTAGGGATCGACCTGTGGGAAACAGGCTACACTGGAGGGCGAAGCTAATGGTGGGCGGCCCTAATCCACGAGGCTGTCAGAGCCCCTTGTCACTGTGTAATGAGCCAGAAGAAGAGCTCTGAATTTGACTGCAGCTTCCACTTGAGGTCAGTGAAGTGTTATTAACCGTAGGTTGACGTGAGCTGTTTTGGGCTGGTTAATGACCAGGCGTGCTGCTGCATTCTGGGTAATCTGCAGAGGTTGAAATGTGCACACAGGAAAGCGTGCTAGAAAAGAGCTGCAGTAGTTGATATGTGAAAGCTAAGGGCCTGTACGGGAAACTGTGAGGTCTGCTGTGTCAGGTCTGATCCCCCTGATGTTACTGAGGCAGAACTACAAGACCCAATAAACCAGGCCACGAGAAACCTTAAAGGTCAGATGGCCGTCAATCATGACAACCAGATTTCTGGCAAAGTTTGTGGGCACAAGTTAATTTAATACAAGTGAGACAGAGAAGTGTGGTAGATGAGCTGGTTTAGTTGGAAGAAGGTTTAGTAGGAAGAAGCTCTGCAGTCCTGAAGCTGCATGGAGCAGCAGAGTTCAGTGTTCAGTCAGAATGAGAGCACACTCACCAGGTCCTGCCTCTCAGTCATGCTCATCTTCTCCACTATAGACCAAAACCAGCGTTTGAACTGCAGCAGCTTGTCGGCGTTCTCCCCTGATGGAAAACAGAGAGACCTTTGCTTAGTGTATGAGGGGGGAAACGTGCTAAAGGAGGTCAAAAAACAGATGATGCACAAGGAGGAGTCAGAGGAGCAAAGAAGGGGCAGACGGTGCTTTTACCAGATTCATCGTTGAAGGAGGTGAAGCTGATCAGCATCTGAACGTTGACCTCTCCACAGCCGTTAACCAGCAGCCTGAAGTCCTCTGCTGTCAGGTCCTCCAGGGCGTTCTTGGGGAGCACGTCCAGTAAACCTTTCCTCATGGCCTAGGAACCAGAAACACAGAGTTTGGAACTTTCTGACAACAGGAGCTGTGTGAGCGCTGACAGAGGGAGCAGAGTCTTTACTCACATGGAGAGGCTGCTCAGCCACCACCAACATCCGATGCTCGGCGTACTTCCTGACGTACTCGTACACGTTGAGAGGAGTGACTGGCATGTTCACCCCCCCAGACAGAAGCTCCACCTGAATCAGGGAGAACCAGACACACACACCTTTTTAAAACATGACCATGTGACTGAATACTTCAGAGTTTACAGGAAAGTACCTGCTCTTTCACTTTTGTCTGAAGGCTACAAGAGTGAGCTCAAGCTTCTTCTAACAAAGGTTTTACACCTGAGCTGAAGGTTTGTCAGGTGTTCCCCTCGTCAGAGACAGAATGATTCATGTGAACCCCTGATCTCATGAACGTGAAGCTTCATTTATTGGCAAGGTGTTTCAGAGAAGTGAATGACTGTCAGGATTCAGGTGGAATGATCAAACAATGCAGCAGTGTCATCATCCAGGACCAATGAGCTCAGCCCCTGATCACTCTTACTTCCTCCTGGCCTTGTACACGAGTAGCCAGTAATTTCAAAAACCAGTATTCCCCTACACCTTTTTTAAAACTCTTTTTTTTCACACCTGATCATTCACATGCAAACTAAAAAAAAATCATCCACACCTAACTGGACTAACTCCATAAAAAAGTGTGGCTCTAACCATGACAGACCCATAGGTGTCAGTGTCTACCAGATGTACAACCTGTTCCAGCCAATCAGAAAGCATCTCCCTCATTCAGTCGCTACTGCTAGATATAAACATGGCGCCAGGATCTTGTGTTTGGATCAGTAAAGAGGTTTGCTGTTCAATACAAGAAATAAGATGCAAGAAGAGTTTGCATCAATGTTCAAACTAACTCTCCCATTGCAATAGTGCTCGTCATGACGGCACATATATGTGATGTCAGTGGTTTTCTTTGCAGCAAGCAAGCTGCGACGCTAGAGATTCAAAAACTCCAGTTACCATCATAAACCTGTACCATGCAACCGCAGTTTTCAAAAATCTTGACTTTGGCTGGAGTTTTCAAAAAAGATCATTTCTGGCCACCTAGAACTGCAGCTTCGTGTGGATGCCAGGACTAAACGTCAAAAAAGAAAAGCAGTTTCACAGACACCAGGATATATGTGTCTATTCCCACTGTCTCCACGACTTTTTCCCTAATTGTTTTTCTTTTTTTATGATTACTTAGGAACCTAAAGGGTCAAAAATAACCTTGCCCTGTTTGTCCACCATGTTTGTTTATCCTGGAGTCACATTTTACCACTGGAGATATGGAATATTGAACAGGAAGAACCTGATTCTCTGCTGAAGAATCTTTTAGTGTGTGCTGTGCTCTGTGGTGCACACCACAAACTAAAAGATAAGAAGAGAGTGATGGGGCTCCATCTGTCTTTTGTTGTCACTGAGTGTGTAGTCTCTAAATGTGGGGAGATTAGGAAGAAGAATCCTGTGATGTTCCAGCCTTCAAGTCTAGTTTATTCATGTCAGATGGGAGTAGACTAAACCCCTCACTTCTGTTCAGTTTTCCATCTTCTTAGATCACAGACCCCACCCCCCCCACCCCCAGCTCCTCTGTATTTGCTGTCACAGTTTGGGGTATACAGTGGGTCCATTACAGTGTCGTCCCTTACCTGCCCGGCCCCCTCTTCTTTGCAAAGGTCGATTGCAAACGCCAGGTCCATGGCAGCAAACACAGCTTCTGCTTCCCCGGCCTGAGAATGGCGGATGAGCTGCCGTAAGCTCTCATACATGACCGGATCGAAGAATGCAAAGTCGTGCCAGTTCACCTGTAGGGAGGAAAGGTTTTTAAGCAACTTGATTCTTAACACTCACAGCAGTCTGATTTAAAATGTGAGAATATTTGAGACTGTTTTACCTTCCTCCCAAGCAGCACTTTGATGACATGTCTGTTCAACGTGATTGGACAGAGCTCGTTCTGCAGCAGACATAATCCCAGTATTCTGTCAGAGGAGACAAAACATCAGCTGTTTTCAAACATGCAACATTTAGAAGCATTTCCTGTGAGGCTTCAGATGAAACTAGAAAACTGCGTATGCTTTGTACAAACTGTGAGGAAATGAGAAAAGTGACAAAAACTGCTGAAATATTTGTCTAACCTGAGCAACAAGGTAAAACCATCCAATTCTCTTTGTGAATAAAACAAAACACTGAGTGTACAACCTGCCAATGTTGCGGAAGCAGTTCAGCCTTGCTTCAGTATTCTTTCCTGGACGAGGAGAGTAGAAGCCTCTTTTCCCCGGCTGGTAGAAGAGAGGGGCGTTGTCGTCTCCATCATCAGGGTCGTCCAACTCCATGTCCACCACGCTGCGGGTGGAGCCGTGACGCTTCCGGCTCTCCTGCTGCAAACACAGGGATGGTCAGGTGTGGTGGGAGCTCTGCTTGGTGCAGCTCACACATATCACATGAAGTTTTAAAAAGATACTACATATCAGATGAAATAAGAGCTCCAGATGTTTTAACTCAACAGTGTGAGATTAAATTTGAAGTTACCTGTGCTTTCTCTGGAGCCTCCAGGAGACCCAGGTCCAGGATGCTGTCGGCACCATTTTCCCTGAAGGAGACCAAGTAAGTTTGGAGATAAAAGGTCCAAAACAGTGTTATAGTCAGAGTCTGTATCATATCAACACATGCTGCCTAAGACCAACTGTGTTGTTGAGAACTTTAAGAAGTCATGGGACTGATTGTTTGCTTGTAACACTGCTGTGACACTGCAATGATCTAATTAGCTGCACAGCTAGCAGTATCAAAAGTAATACTGTCTGTTTGTACATGTGTAAAGAAATAAAAACTCATTGATAACAAAACAAAGCAGTATTCAAAGAGACTGTTCATACTGTGTAGCACATGGTTTTCAAGTTCTCAATTATTCATTCATTCATTAAAATAAAATTTGGAGATTTAGTACAACTATTATTAACTTGGACTTTTTAAACCATATTAAGACTTTAAAGTCTCATTTTGAGAATACTGAATGAAATACTTCCTTAAACTTTTGATGTAGATCAAAAAAGTCCTGGCTGTCATGAGCATTCTCACTGGTTTCTTTACCTGCCGTGTGCAATGAGCAGCTCCATGGCCTCCTCCACTCTGGCTCTGAGAGAGTCTTCACTGGCCAGCAGCAGCAGCAGCTGAGCCGGAGATAACTCCAGCAACATGCCCGTGATTTTACTGGCAAAGGCCTGAGGAGAAACACAGGCCGCAGCTCATCACCCAACAATCTGAACTTGCTCATTGTCAAATGTGTCGTCAAAGAAGAGTTGACCTGTTTTTAAGGATTTTGAAGCTCTCAGGTCAACCTGAGGGTAGATACAGGTATGAGAAGCAGTAATTACCGGTTGCATTGCATGAACCCGTGGGTAGAGCCTTTCACCCAGGGCTTGTCTATGTGCTGGAAGAGGGTCGGGCTCATCGCTGGGGTTTCCCTCTGATGACGGCCTGAAAGGCCTGGTATCTATGGAGAGCTGTCTCCTCGAGTCTCTGCAGCACAAACACAAAGGTTTTTCCTTGTTGTCACACAACAGCAGCTTTTCAGTTCACTGAACACTAAGATTTATGTTGGCATTTACCTGTCACGGTCCCTCCGGGATCCTGCTCGAAGCCCTCCACTTCTCCTCTCTCGTTCCCTGTCTCTGTTTCTCAAGCGCTGCATCAGATCTATAGATAAAAACAGACATTTAATAGAACAGGTCACACATTTTTCTGGGGAGGACATACTTTTGAAAAGTAATAAAAGCATCACCAAAGTATGATTGATTGTAACAATGAGAAATGTTGTTTCTATGTTTTGCCATACATGAATTGTGATCAGGCTGACACGTACTGCTGGCCTGCATGCCCTTGCTGACGCTCTGAACACAGTCCAGGTTGGGGAGCTTATCGTTGGAGAGGAGGGCAAGGGCGATGGCTGTGTAGAAGCTACGAGCCACTCCGCTTCCTTCTCCTGGTTCATCCTTAAAGGTGACTTTCACTCGGTGCACAGCCATGGGTGTGGTAGTGCAGCGCCTCCCAAAGTGAGTGTTAAGCTGGCGCATGGTCTGCTGTATCAGCTGGTCACGGTCTCTGTCCACCTCTAGGGCCAGGTCACGAGACTGCAGGTTCCTAAGCTTCTCCATCTCCCTACGAAACTTTGATTCTTTAACCTCAAAGCCACCGAGCTCTGTGAGGATCTGGAATCAAAAGAAGTACAACATAATTATTATCACATCTACTAAGAGCAGCCAGTTGTCTGTGTGTTCCTCAGATAACACTTGGAGTGTATTTGAAAGTAGAAAGGATGTGTTGGTGTTTGATAAACAGCTGATCATTTCTAAATAAACTCACAATCTAAAATACACAAATTAAATTTTAAAAAAGTTTGTGAATTCAAAGGATTTTACTGAGAATAAAAAGTAAAAGCTGGTTGTCTGTTTAGTTAAGTATTCAGAACATGACGTACAGATCCAGGCTCAGCTCCAACATCCTCCATGAAGACACGACCGAAAAGCTCCAGGGACAGACGCCAGCGCCCAAGCAGCATGTCGTGGGAGATCATCATTCCCATAAAACTACAGTGAGGTCTGGACAAGGATACAACGGAAAGACAGTTATTGCAACTCAGGGGAAATTAGTACATCAGTGAAGGCAGCATGGGTTTCATTGCAGAAGAACTATTTTTACAAAAGCCAATCTCACAATACTGCTACAATTTCAAACTGAATCAAAATGGGGTAGTTCTCTGGTAGGTGACTTCAATATTTGTTTGGGAAACTCACAAGTAAAACATTCTAAAAACATGTGGACATAGCTGCCAGTTTCTTACTCACAACATTCAAGATCCAACAAGAGTGCCAACGAACAGCTAAAATTGAGCTCATTTGTTCATAGTTTCGTGGACAGTCCCCTTTAATTTACTGCACAGTAAAAGTAGCAGCTTTAGCCTTTACGACTAATTCCAGCTGTTGTCCCCAGCCAGTTGACAGTAGGCTCTGTCACCAGACTTTTTCCATCAGACAGGTTTCTATTCAAGTCACATGTCAAATCACACTGGATCTGCTTCATTACAGTGCAGCTGCATCCCTGCTCCAGCAGGTCACAGCAGATAAACAGTAGCCCCCCCATTTTTGCTGGATGCCGGAGCTGTGACGAATCATTCAACAAAAGCAGAGCAGGGAGGACAGGAAGTCAGACTTGAAAACCACTTTAAGACTGTGACTTTCAAAATAAAACAAACATCTAATGAGCAGAACGAGGCTGGGAGTCACCAGATTGGAAGTTTTACAGCACATCATGAAAGAGAACAGGATCATTAATGGACTGGGGAGCACAGAAACTCCTCCTTCTGGTGTTCCAGCCGTCTGATGCCCTGCAAAGTGCTGGGCCCAACACACAGCCAGTGCGAGCTGACGTGCGCAGTCAACATGCAACAGAGCGGAGCAGAGACTCGTGTGGTTTATTCCCGGTGCACTAGAATCCAATCAGAGCAGATCCAAAAATGCCTCATCTGACTTTCAAATGACGTTTGCAAGGTTTGCGATATGAAAAACCTGTACATATCTTTCATCATCTTTCCATGTCAGGGCTCAATCTTAAGCACTGAAATAATGGAGGAGTAAAGATGAGCACTGCTGGTAGCATTACCAGTTAGAGTATGGCCCTGTTTACACGGGGACGAATGTGGGTAAATCTGACAGAATATTTTGTCGGAGGGGCCTTCTGTTTACATGGCGACCGCGCCATGAATCCGCAAGAATCTCAAGACTCCCTCCAGAGTGGAGCGTTTTGAAGACGATCGTGGTTACGCACCCGTCTAAACGGCAAAAGACGTTACATCCCATACCTATTTACATGGATTGAACAAAGCAAACAAACATGTCTGACTCCCAATCTATGCCAAGTTGTGCTTTGTTCTTTTTGTAATTCAAAGCCGACTGAAGCAGTAGTTCGACCTCCTCATCGGTCGCAATAAAATTCATCTTGGGAACAGCCATGTTTGTTGTGTTCATCCAGGGAACAGAACAGAAATGGACCATGTCAGGCATTCATGTTCTTATACAGGCGCATGCCAGTGCTCTATCACAGCACCACCTAGCTGCCTGGCCTCGAATTTCACCCTCTATTGCATCTCCTGAGGACGCTCGTGTAAACGTGGAGAAATCTTGAAGTCGATACGCTACTTTTGTGGCACTTTGCGTCAACAGTTTTGATTGTCTCCGTATAAACGTAGCCTAAAATAATGACACTCATCCATAGCTTTCAATTGTTAGCTATAGTAATTAGTGACTGTATTTTTCAGAGACTCTTTTTTTAACCTTTACTATCAGTTGGTGTTGACATACAGAGCCAGGTAAAAAAGTTGCTGCAGATGAGGTGAAGCAGGGTGTAATTATACAAAAACCAATGCACTCAGCACACACACTGTTATCAACTCAAATACACAACACCGTCAAAAACCTGGACCTGCATGTGGTACCTGAATGAGGGGAGAGGAGGCCCATCACTCTCAGTGAGGCCAATCTCAGCCAGAAGGCTGCTCTTCAGCTGGGCAGCCAGGTCGTGGGGGGATGGGCCTTGTTTTGAAGCCTCCATCTCCTGGTCTGCGAGTGACTGGTTCCTGGTGTTCCCCTGGCAGGAGTCCATACTCATCACATTTTTCAGGTTGGCTGAGTAAGACATCTTGGTGGGCAGGATCTGATATGACAGGATTCAGGTGTTATTTAGTCCTAAAACATGGTCATGCAGTGATGATCCAGTGGATAATGAAAGAATTCATAGAAATAAAATAAGACAGAACAGTTTCAGTGTTCTAATATCCATGGCTCAATTCAAAAGGATCCTTAAAGTCGTGCTCTCCTTTATTTCTTGAGTGCTCTCACACCTCAGGAATTAATACCTGTGATATAATGAGTTCTGAATTCATTTTAAAAGTATCTTTTTGACCATATTCAGTGAAAGATTTGAACTGGGATGTCTTTAAGTGGATATTAGAACACATCTGCTAGCTTATCTGTCAATTGAAGAGGGGTGATATACCTGAGAGGGGGAGGGTAGAGAGGAGCCCATGTTTACCTCCAGGCAGGTCCTGTCCATGCTTGCTTCAGCCAGGCCTTTGGTTGCCATGTAGGAGGAGGAGTACAAACCCTGAGAGGGACGGCCAAACAGATCCTCCTTTCTGGCATTGGGCTGTTAGAGGACATGAAGGGTTAGGTTAAGGCTGCCACAGTAAACAGAGGCAGCCATCAGTGAAAGGACCATCATGAAAAGACAGTGAAGCTTGTCGCATTAGCTTGTAGATCTCGTTTAGCTTTCAGGTCTACTTGTGTTACGACCTAACGTAACCCCTCAAATGTTGAGGAGGAGTCTGTTGGTACATGTAAGGTCTGCATGATTTACACCTCAGTGGGAGACAGTTTCCTTTTCCATGGCAAAACATGCGTAACAAAGGAGAGGCTCTCGCTGCACTCTTTGGGTTCAGTTCTTCACAAATACATCTGGACAGTCAGGGGACTATAAACGCCATGACCTCTACTGACTGCTCCGGTCCTTCCTCCTTTTAAAATTTGAAGTTTTCATTAGTAACCATTCCTAAAGAATGAACTAACGAATGCACGGATCACTGAAATAATCACTGAACTTTGTAGTTGTGCCTGAATCTACTGGGTTTTTTTCATCTGGTCACTGTGTTTGCATTAAACTCTTTAGCTTTAGAACCATAGGGGTGCTGAGCGGGCGCTCTGACCTGCAGCAGATGTGGCTGGTCTGCCAGGGGAATGGCTTCAGCCAGGGGAACATCAAAGGGGTTGGGAGGTATACAACCCAGGAAGGTCATGGAGTCTGATCGACGGAAGAAGGGGTGGTTCTGACCCGTTTCAGCTGGAACTGGATCATCATCCTTGTCTTGAAGGGTGGAACCTGAAGAAATAAACAGATCAGTTAAATCATGGTGGTCAATATTACACTTTTTTATTTAACACACAAGATGGATGATTTGACTTGCTTTGGTTAGTGTCCTCGTCGTTTTCATGTTCAGAATCTTCGTTGTCCAACCCCAGCTCTAAAATCTCCCGGTTCCTGTAGAACAACATCAACATCAGTCAGAAGCTCTGTGTTGGTTGCTCTTTTCAACAGAGATAATGAAGCTTTGGTAATAAAGACTGTGATCCAGCAACTATGACCATTTGTCTGAGGAGTAATAATAATAATAATAATGATGATTAATAACAATTTGTTTTATTTAAAGGTGCCTTTCAGGTCACCCAAGGACGCTGCACAGAACAGATTTAGACCGATAGATTTAATTAAGACCTAGTTCAGTGGAAAAACTCATACACATGTAAATTAAAGGACTTCTCCTGCCTGACAGTGTCTTTCTTGTCAGTTTGCACCAACAGTTTGTTTTCAAAATGACCTGTACAGTCATTCCTTTACTTCATTTTATTTCTTAGATGAAAATAAGATCAAACAACACAACTTCAGCAGAAAAGAAACTTAATGGGGGAATTTCTTGCAGTTTCTGGTGGTTAATGCAAGAAGTTTGAAACAGAAACAGTTCAATAAAACACCTCACTGCAGCTTGCAAGAGGAGAAAGTCAAGAACATCTCTCAGGTCTGTAATGTGAAGCCAGTGATACTCTTGCTTCTTAAATTTACCTTTTTCTGTCCATTTGTGAGTTGTCAAGGTTTGTCTGCTGGTTCATGGCCTTAATCCAGTAAATTAGAGCCTGGAAAACATATGCCACGTGTTTGAGTGAGCACACGTCCAGCACAGGAAGCACATCCGAGTGCTCGTCATTGTGGGAGCGCATCAATGACAAGGCGTAATTCAGAAAGTCGCCCCGTGCTGACATCATGCCATGGCGAGCTGTCAGTAGAGTCGCTGCTCTCCTGAAACAAATACACACAAAATAAGTCAACGTAGTCCGTTTGCACACTAAAGGAAGAGTAAAGGCTATACAAAGGTTTTTGGCTGATTGTGTCATTGGTTGAAAACAAGACGAGGGCCTGAGCTGTGTTCATCAATGACATCTATCCTTACCTGCGACCTTCCAGGGTTCGAAGACTGGCCTCCTCTCGAGCAGTCACTCGCTCCCTGCGCGCTGAGTGCTGAGAGGCATGGAGTGGGTGACTGGGGTGACCTGGATCTCCAGCAGAGGAAAGGGCTGAGCCATATCTTAGCTGGGCTTCTGTAGAATCCATGATGGACACCATCCAGTTCCATGTGGGGATCAGTTTTTCTTCAACAAAGTTCTGATTAAAAAAGATGAAGAAGAATATTTTGCATCTGTTTCAATAAAGTCAACATTTCAAAATATTAAAGTCACAGGAGGGTTAGGTTGTCGATGTGGAGCGCGCTGCATTTTTTCACAAGCCGTAAGAAGTGAAAGGAATTACTCCCATGATGAACGACCTCCAAAAACCAATCCTGAAATTCAACCTGCAGCTTTGAAATGTGACACTGAAAGTAATATCAGAAAGTAAGTTAGCAGCCCCAACCATGTTAATGCTAACTGGTGCCAGGCCTGAGCTGAGGAGAAAGAGTCAGGACGATGTGCTGGTGCTCCTGTGTGAGCTAGGAAGTGACAACATGGACCTGTTCTTCATCCATGTAAGTTCTAAGGGGAATGTAAGAGCAGCTAACGGTGCTAACCCAGCAGAAGAAAGAAAACCAGAGGACAGAGCAGCATCATGCTCATCACAGAGACATGGCTAACGGAGCTAACATCAGACACAACACCACACTGGGAGGATTTCTCCTGCTGTGAGCGGACAGGAGACAGAAGGGAGAGACTGAACAGACTGGAGAAGAAGTCCAGTTCAGTCCTGGAGCCTGTGGAGGTGGAAGCTGACCACAGAATGATGGACAAACTGTCGCCTCTGAGGGACTTTTCTCATTCATTCATTCATTTCTACTTCTACTTTTCTAAGCACCACTTAGTGGCTGCTTGTTAAAGCAGCATTGTATTGATGCTTTGACTGAATTGCCCTTTGTGGGATGAGTGAAGTGTCATATCTCATTTTATATTATCAAATGCTTGAATTGTTATTGTTTTATGGAGACTAACATTTTTTGAAACAGCTCAAAAACACAACAGGGAATAACAGGTGGAGAAGAGAAAGAGAGGTAGGAGGGTTTCAATAAAAGACTATTTCAAAAACTGATGGGTGGTGTGATAATGAATTAGCTCTTGGTGTCACATCTGTTGGCATTGGACAAAGACAGAAGGATGTCTTACCTGTAGGTTTACAGCATCTTGGTAGGTGAGTTTAACCGCAGCAGGGTACTGGGAGTAGACCAGGTGGTTGTACTTGGGGATCAGACTCATGAGGTCTGAGATTTGCCTGATGACGATGCTGTAGGCTCGTGCCAGACTGCTGGCTGACGTCAAATAGCTGCTGGAGTTGTTGGCTTCAAGAGCTGCTGCTGCTGCTGCTGCACTGGAGCTGATGGCACTAGAGCGACGAAGGTTGGTGGGGTCGATGTAGATCAGTCCTGTGGAGCTTGCTGTGAAAAAAACAAAATTATTACACAACTTAGAAGATTCATACGATCCCTGGGGGCAATTATTTTGAACCTCAAAAAAACCCAAAAACATACATTTGACCAAAGAATTCCCTGAGGAGAAAGAAAAGCACTGACCAGCTGGGGTGGAGGAGCTGGAGGGAGCGTTTCCAGCTGCTCTCTGGCTGGGTGTGTTTCTCACAGCCCACTGCATGGAGCGAGGGGCCTGGGCTGCACTGTTGCTGTGTGAAGTGCTCGTCGTCCTTTCCAGAGGCTCGTCCAGAAGAAAGGTTTCCTGGTCAACGTCGTCGCTCTGACTGCTGCTGCTGTCAGAGTCACTGGAATCATTGGACTGGGAGTCATCCTCTGAAAAGAAGGCGGGGACACTGCTGGCACCTTCAAAGGAGAGCAGAATGAGAGAGAAAATAAAGACTGTTTAATGGTTTGGATCATCACCTGACCGTCCTCCTGTTTCCTTTGTCAGATTTATCCCATCAACAGTGCAGGTTAGTATATCACACCACTACAACACCCTTAAACACTGATCCCAAGGTGAAACACTGAGGCTTTGAATCAGAAAAACAGCTGCTCCAAAAATTCAGCTAAATGTCAGTAACACCTGAGAGATTATCAGAAGTGTCTCAGGGAAGAAAAGGGAGCACTATTTCAGTTTACAGAAGAGTTCAAATGTCTAAACAGTAAAAATAAATGTAATAGAGAAGGCAAACAAGCACACCATGTGGTCAAAGCCGTCAGTTGATTAGTATGTTAATGTGGTGAAAAAACCAACAGAGCTACACTTGTGATGAAGACAGCATGTTAAAAATGGCACACGCAATAACAGTCAAATGTGAGAAAAGAACAAACTAAACTAACTTTCAGCAGGACACTGTATGCTTTTTTGCAATTCACTCTTGGCCTGATATCTGTATATGCATTAAAGTAAAGAGGTGCTCATACCAAAAATAGGAAAAGCCAAGGACACCCTACTGCCTGCAAATGAAATACATTGGGTGTTCAGCCAGGGAGGATTTTACTGGTCTCATATCTCTCCAAACAGAATTCCCCAACAACCCAAAAGCTGATTGTAATGCATTAACTTGTGAGGGCAGAGTTATTATGTGATTTTTGATTTAAAAAGACTTTAGTGCAGAAAGAAGAAAGCCATTTCTATTCAGTGAGAACCTGAAGTCTGACAAATACAAGACCATGTCCATAAAGTCTCTTTACAATCTTAAAAACGTTTTACAAAGAAAATTGATGCGATTATCTGATTTGCTCTATGTACTCAGCAGTTATCACATTTTTAATTGCACTGCATTTGTATTTATATTTAAGGTGTCTTGTTGATTAAAGAGGAACTTTTAAATGAACCCCTAAAAAGGTCTAGTCCTTAAGAAAAGGCACAGTGTGTGATACAGGTTATTGAAACAGATACAAATCAGGTAGAAAACTCAGAACTAAGTATGGAAGAGATCCACAGTCATGTCAGTCAACTTGTGCATGACACAAGAAATGTATGGGGACAGGGACAGAGCTGGATACAGGGTGGGTGGACGACCAAGAACATCTGAGGAAAACACTGATGATGTAAGACAAGCCTTTCAGCCTTCTCCTACCACTGATGGCACCCATATAGAGCTGAATTAATTTAGTTAAAAACTCTTTTTGTAACATTTTCCACATAGTGTCTGTTCATTTGCTTTTGTGATGATTTTCTTAAATTGTCAAGAGGCTTTATGGACACCCTGTACTTCACATTTACTCACTGTGGCGAGGCAAGCCCCAAAACTTAATCTGACTCTTTAGAGCAGCTGCTGACCAACCTGCTTCAGAGCCAGCAGTGGCTGCTGTGACCACGCTCCTGCGGCCGCTGGCGTTATCCTGATTGCTGTGGTTACTTTCACTGTCGCTCTCGGTTTCAGCTGCAGCCAGTAGATCAAGCTCCATGTCGCTCCCTTGAAACAGGAACAAGAGAAAGAAATATCACATAAAATGTTAGCATACAGTTAAAAATCACATGCTTGTTAAAAACATTTGTACATTTTATCTATTTGAAGCACTTGAGATATTAAAATTGAAGACATGAGTTGAAATTTGTTTGATCTGAAATAATAGTTAGGCCAAGCTATTTAACCCCCCTTTTATGTTCATTTGTTAGTAACACCTATTATGTTCCTGAGTCAATTTGACCCAGTGTATGTTTACTTCTTCAAAGGATCCAAAAAAAGAAAAAAAAATTCTAACAAGCATTGTTCACTAAATAAGCCAAGCAGAGAAAGTTTCTTTTTGAGAAAATACTTTCTACTTTTTTCCTGGGTATTCTAAATTCAATCTAAAGTCAATTTGACCACAAACATAACTGGAGTGTTGAATTATTCTTGCTTGATTTATTTATGACCAACAGCTGCACATTTGTAGATTTGCCAATAAACCAGATTTACAACAGGTTTAAATTGTTTTGAGTGAAACTGACAGGCGGATCAACCTTTAACTATCCTGTATTTGCACAGGCTGTAACGCATGGCTCACCATCCTCATCATGCTCATCGTGCTGCCCTTCAGCATCTGCATTTTCCTCTCCCTGCTCTTCTTGGTCATCATGATGGTCTTCTTCCCCGGCAACTCCCTCAACAACCTCAACCTTAAAGAAACACAATCCCCAACAAGTGAGAACGTTAAAAGCAGTATGACTTGTGGCTGTGCTTGGTTTCAGAGACATTCAACAGCTCCTGCTGCAGGTTCTTGTTTGTGCTCCAGGACCTCTGTAGCACCAGTAAAAACATCCATGTGTGACTTTTGATCCTAAACCGCAGTGTTAGTACATGGTATTAGGGTCCCACCTCTTCTACATCAGCTGATACGATGTCATCCTGCTCCTCATCTCGTCCTCTGACAGGCTGGGACTGGCTGCTGTGTCGGGGCTGTGGGTTCCTGATGATATAAGAAGCAGCTGTCTGGCTGGAGCTGCAAAAATCAAGCAATACAGCAAATAAAGTCAGGGGATCACATTTGAGGGCATCCTGAAGAAATTAGGGGGGCTCGTGAAGTTAGTTCACATAAAGTCTGCCAAACATTCTAAAGGCTGAGTCTTTTTCTGAAGAAGAGATTATTTTAGAAAGGGGAAAAGTAGTTCATACAATTCAAGAGGTGTTTGGTGTGCTCTGCTGTTTACTTGATTCAAGATTTTTTTCACAATACAATCCTGAATTCTCCAGTTTTCTCCAGAATTCTCCAGAAGAAAATCAAATACTTCTATCATAAGGGTGTCAGTGTAAATGCATCACTCCTAAAGACGGTGCGGTCAAAACTTCTCTTTTAGAATCACTTATAATTAAGTTACATAGTACATATAGTAGCTAATTAGCTGTTATCCAGACAGAAAATAAAACACAGCTGCACTTCTGAGTGGCACTTTTCACCAGCCAAGTAATCCCGGACGGTTCAGATGACAAACAAAAGTTTGGTGCATTTTGTGCCAAGAGTCCAGTCCTAACCAAGAGTCTGCTAGATATCAACATAAACACAAACATTCACACTTTACCATCTAACTCTGAAAAGTAAGCACTTTATTTCACAGAATAGGTCCTCCCGGCAAGTCATCAATTGATCTTAGCAAAAAAGCAAAAGACTAGATTTCTATGAGTACATTTATTGACAGTGGATTGATTTCCAAAATGTGGTGCTGTAAATGTGAACTAAATGATTATTTCCAAATGCAAAATAACTGACATGTGAACATGAGACTAAGTTTGCTTATCAATTCACTTTTTCATTTTGTTTTTTAAAACTAGACGATGAAAAATCCCACAGGATTCAAAACCTTGAAATTCACCAAAACCAACTGACCTGCTGGATTGGTCAGGTGAAGGTCTGGGAGGAAGTGGTTCAACAGAGAAGAGCTCCTCACTCCCCTGAACTGCATCTATACTGGTACTGGCCAAAGTGAAGGGAGCAGTGGGTCGTGCTATACCCATCCGAACTGGAACGATCAACGACTCTGCAACATTACACAGCTCCTCCACAGCATAAGGCAACAAAGCTTGGAAAACCCGACGACATTTCCCGATGGGCTGAGGGATGAAGTTACTGTTAGGGGGATTGAAAAAAAAACAAAAGTACTTTAATATACATCCAAAAATCTGTTTCATCTGCACAACCCTGTGACATAGGATGAGGCTGAATCACCAATCACTTCTACTGCAACAGTTATCTAGAGCCTCAGACTCAAACTTCACTGGGGTCTTACTTCTTTTTCTTGGAGGAAGCCATCTCAACACTGAGTATGACAAAAACCCGGGCTACTGAGCGGAGGAACCTCCTGGTCACACTGACTGCCTCCTCTTGTCGTCCAGGGATGTACTTGTTCTGCAGCTCTTTCACTAATGTGCCCAGTAAGGTGTCAATGAACTAAAACAAGAGGACAAGATAAATAAATCTTGAGGACTTAACCACTTTCAAAAGCAAAAGGATGTCAACAGTAGTTATTAACATTTTACAATAAAAGTATTGGTTACACGTTTGCTTAACTTTATTTGGTTACCCACTTAAAGTGAAGACTGTGAAAACATTGTGTAGTCTTAGATTTGTTGTGTCATAAATAAGGGAGGAGACTGGACAGGACTTACAGTGATGTCAGGAGCACACTTAACAATGAGACAGTGGGTGAAACAGTCCAGGCGAATGCTGCCGCTCTGTTGATTCAGGTAGACCTGCTCCTCAGGTAGGAGGTGAGCTATTCTGCTACTGGCACTGAGCCTAAGGGAAGAAAAAAACATATCAATTTTATTACACATCAAGTCTTAGATCCACTGTGAGGCTGTGACTGAAGCTATACATCCACTCTGACGCTCTCTCACAACTAATGTTCAATTTGTAATCACCCCAATAAAATAAATGTAGGCAAACAATAGCTTCAAACCTGATTATAATCTTTGTTACATGATGCAAAAATATAAGACAAATTAAACAAAATGAAGCACCTTACATCATGTATTTCAAGTTTGAGTTGATTGCTTTTCACACAAATTTAAAGGAGTGATCTGAGGCTGTTGAAGCCGTTTGTGTTGAGCTAAAGCTTTGATTTTCAAAGTCAAGCAGATATTGTTTTTATAGTATCTGCTTGACAGGTGGTATATTTAGTGCTTCAAGATCGCCCTCTACTGGATACTCTTCTCCTCCTCTTGGTGTATGTCAAAAGTCCTTAATCAATTCAGAAGGAGAATGATTTCCAGGTCATCCTGAGGAGAAAGGACCCTGTGCTCATCAGATGAATGAAGAAGACAGAAGCCAGTGTGTTTCTGCAGCAGGAAGAACTAACTTTTGACACTAGTTATGGAAAGATACTTTTGTTTGTTAATATTTTTTGGGTCACACCTTTGAGCCTTAAGCAACATCAACAATCTGAAGGTCTATAAACCAAACAAAGGGGGTCAGATACAGTTGCCTTTAGTGGCACACTTACAAGTCTTTGTTTTCCTGAGAACCAAACATGATCATAGACTTCAGGGCATTCCAGTCCTGCAGGACTCTCTCCAGGGCCAACTGAGCGAAGCGGGGAGGCTCCAAGTCATGATCAGGCATATCAGATTCTTAAAAAGAAGGTTAGATTAGAATAATATATCAGCAGCTCGAGGGCTATGTGGTTTTTAAAAGCTTTGAGCCAAAAAAAGGTAAAAAGAAGACCACAGACAGTATTCTTTGATTGGATAACAATCACTCCTTTCTGTCAGGGATTAGGAATATGTGAGTGAACCTGTGTGAACATGTGATGACTGATGACCTACCCTCTGCATTAGCAGCTTTGCGGTTCCTATCTTCTCTGATGCGTGGTGGTCTGTACTGACAGTGCTCAACACTTTGTCTGGCAACTGTCTGCACCAGGAACAGCAACACATGCTCTCCCCTTCAGGAGGTAACAAAACAGGTCAGAAACACCACTCTTTTTCACACATATGCCATCCTGTAGCCTGCATTTACAAAGTAAAAAACCCCATGAATATGAAATTTAGTGAAGGTTTGTCTAGGACAGCACAGAACAGGGGTCCTACCTGCTGTTTGGCGTGGTCACCAGGTTGGTGGTTGTGAGTAACCTGTAGAGCAGATCCAAACGAGCTGCCTTTTGGCCAGCGATCAGTGTTTTACATTTACATTTCTCCCAACAGTCACAGTACGCTGTGGGGGAGGTCCTCTTCAGCCTGAGAGGCAGCAAACAAATTCATGATTACATTTTCTTCCAGCTCTCAAATGCCTTTGATACATTTCAACCTTTAAAGGTTACAGAACTCTCAGAATGATCTTACTTGCAGTCGTGTCCTTTGTGGCATACCCTTGCACATTCAGTACAACAGCAGAGAGACTCCAGCAGACCGCAAGTCCGACATTCAAAGATGTCCTAAATACAAAGACACACGATGGAAAAAGACGGTGAGCAGATTTCCAACTGAATAAATACACAAGAAAGAGTTTTAACTTTGTCTGATCATTCAGAGAATGAAAAGTGCTTGATTCATGCTGGTGTATAAAGCAACATTTCACAACAGCAATATTTTTATTTCTTAACAGGGAATGAAGTGAACACCGTCAGAGTAACGTGACATGAGATGCCACACCGTTAAAGGATAAAAAAATTGTAAAAGATCACATAACAGGCACTGACAGTTCAGGCAGAAACTCTTCAGAAGACTGATGTATGCAGGGCTGGTTACTTCTTTTTAACCAGTACTTTTTGAGGACCACAGAGTTTCAGGAGAGACTAAATTGTATTTTTAAATCAAATAATTGTTGACTCAATATTCTGTAAAAGTAATTCTCCTGCATGTAGCCATGAAAAAAACAAGACAATATGAAGATGAATCAAACTGTGTTTTTGTTTTGTGTCAGCTGAGTATTTTGTGCTCATCTGGTGTCAGTGCAGCTCTCTCAGTTATTATCAGGACATTTCTTCATGTGCAGTGTGTCTGCTCGGCTGTCAACTCATTTGTGTGTTTTAAAGATGTGTCATTTCTGCAGTTTCAGCCTCTTTTCTAAATGAAGATCGTTTGGCCCTTACATATAGTTGGTCCTTGTCAGCCACCATAAAAATTCTAACTGCTAACTAATACAGAAGCAGAAATCACTGTTTTTGGGGCCACTTCAAGGGCTCAGGAGACTCCATCACTATGTGACCAGATGCTGCTTTTTAAGCCACCATATCAACCACTGGACATAATACTTGACTTGTGTTCTTATTTTGCTGACTGCAGGCAACATAATCCAACAAACAAGAATAAGATATGTCCCAGAAGTCATCTGTTCCCTTCTTTGATGTAATCCACCTCATCATCTAGCATAAAGTAACTCTTCTGTCGAACAGAAAGAGCTCAGTAGTGATCTAAAACAGTGGGTATCATTTTCCTGCTGACCTGGTTAATGTGCTCTGCCCCAGTCCAAGTGAAACTACAGGTGTCATTGCAGCAGAGGACATAGAGCGGGGAATCATCCGGGTTGGTCTCCAAGGGACAAATCATTTCCATGAAGACAGAGTCTGAGTCCTCCTTGTCTGCAATGCTTTGATCACCCACTGTGTTCAAGAAATCATAGAAACAAGTTAGAATTTAGCCTCAAAAGTAATATACAACACCAAAAGTTATGACAGGAAGAGAGAATGAAGGACTGGTTAACTCACTCTTGGCCATCTTCTGAGCAGCCTCCAGCACGGTGATGGCTGCAGGATACGCTCTTCCACTGACTGCCAGCATAAATGGGGTCATCCCACGAGCATCCCTGTCAAACAGTTACATACATCAGCAGTTGGACACAAACACTGGATTGCAGCAGGTATTTACTGTATAATAGCACAGAGGAGATAAAATAAGCATACTTGGCAGAGAGCAGTTCTCGTAGGTGTGGCCTCAGAACAACACTGTCACACATCAGCTTTAGGATAAGGTGGGCGTTGGCTTTCCGGTCTTTAGATTCAACCACGGACGACTCAGTGGATGGGCCTGCGTACAAAAGGATGATATATCGAGTAAGTGACACATAAAACAACAGAATTTATAAGTATTAAGACAATAAATGAAGATGAGTACAACAGAGGCGAGAGATACT